>JAWQFJ010001088.1:17017-34517 GCA_034096865.1 Theodoxus fluviatilis | reverse complement strand
GCTTGCTTGCTTGATAGATTGACCGATTGATCGATCGATTGATTATTGTGTCTTATGGTCTATGAGCCTGAATTAGTTTGGTAATGCCAATGACCACGTGCTGCACTCAAACCTCTTAGAATACGAGCAATGCAAGTCCTGAGTTTTCAAGGTCTTCTCCATTTACCAGTTGCGCCAGGTGACGCAGTAGGTCTATTCTTGCCTCACACCATAGGGGAGGCGGGGGTGGGTATGGGGAGTTCAGAAAGATAGAATCTCAAATGGCACAATCAGGATGCTTGTCTGTTCGCACATAAGCCTATCCAACAACGCCCAGATGACTGTTTAAAATAATAATTGTCTCGATGTTTCTTCCTTTATGGGAACCGACCTCAAATTTTGACGCAAACTCCTTCAACACCGCAACCAATACACAACAAATTACCTGTTGTTGTTGTTGTTGTTGTTGTTGTTGTTGTTGCGGTAGCGGCGTTGGAAGGTTCCTGGATCCCAGAGTTGCATCCACGAGCAAGGTGCTTAACTCGCATTGCCTTTCTCCACCCAGGAATAAACCCACCTGTTGTTGAGGGCAGCGATGGTGCCCTAGAGTGTGGTTCACCCTCGTTAGCCACATCGAGTCACCACAGGATAGGGGTACCTCCCTGGAAGTGGACATTGCTGCTGATGTCTGACCGTATGCGTCCTATGTGTCTGTCCAGTTCCGTGTTTGACGTCAGGTGCCAATACAGGGTTGGTCGTTGCCCAATGATCCGGGGGTAATGGGATTCGAGATGAGTTATACCTTTACCTTTAGCTCTGCCTCTATCTTAACAAACGGCAATACAGTGCGACTGAAAAGAATGCTATACTGTAGTTTTATCAGGTTTGTGTGCAAGTCTCACGATGCAGATACGAGTTCTACTCATTTGTGGTGTCTCTCGAGGTGTGACGGCACCAGCGGGCTGACAAAAATGTCTGTTTTCTAAAACTGATGGAAAAAACTAGCACAATATGGATTGGATTAGTATGTGCTTCAAAGAAACGCCTTTGTCGGGAGAACAATCTAGATCGAGAACAAAACTCGCGGTATTACCTTTTCCACGGATATTTAAGACATTCTTAAAACACATTATGCAATTTGTTTTATCGACAAATTTGTTAAATATTTTCAAACTTGGGGGGGAGAGCGTGGGTTATACATTTTGGAAAAGTATAAATCAGTGAAACTCCTGACTGTTTTTAAATTATTTATTTATTACCAAACGTTCCTGAACTGAAGTCATAAATCGACAAAATGTTTCAATTTCTTTCGGGACGGTAATCCTAGCAAACCAGAACAGAAATGATAATGAAAAGTCACAATGGGGGCGACATGCCAATGATTGATAATGATAACTTTGCTCAGACCTAAATGGTTTCCTGAATGAAGCACACAATTAGTTATCATACATGCCCTACGTGTACAACTCTGCCAGATAACGACAGCGAATTTGTAATAAACACATGTGGACGTTTACATGCTAAACTAATTGAAGATGAAGATATATTCTGGAAAGAAGTCACACACCACTGGAATGATTTTTTTCGTCAACTTGAAAAATCCTTTTGTCTAAAGAATGTTTAAGCTGGAATGGCACAATTCAGATGACTATATTTGAGATGAAGTTACTGAAAATGAACAGATTCATCATTTTAATAAACTAAAGCACGATTTCATATTGATGGTCACTTTTTGTTGTGTGGGGTTTATTTGAGCATTCTTTAAGAATGGAAAAGTTTATTTAAAAACTAATGCTACAAATATTTCTTTATGAAAAACATATGGGCTACTGGAGAAATCATGAGAAATAAAGCAGATCTAGATGACAGTGACAACGCAAGAAATCGAATTTTGCCTCTTTTGGACCCAGCGTCATTGAACGCATGGCTGGTAAATACAATACCTCGATAATATATTCAACCGTGAATAAGGAAAACACTTATTTCTAGAATATACGGAGACCAGAACATGATCTTTTTGAAGGGACACACACACACACCCAGACATACAGAGAGAGAGAGAGAGAGAGAGAGAGAGAGAGAGAGAGAGAGACAGACAGACAGACAGACAGACAGACAGACAGACAGACAGACAGACAAAGAGAGACAGACAGACAGACAAAAAGATACAGACAGACAGACAAAAGAGAAACAAAGAAAGAAAGACAAAGAGAGAGACAAAGAGAGACAGACAAAAAGAGAGACAAAGAGAGACATACAGACAAAGAGAGACAGACAAAAAGAGTCAGACAAAGAGAGAGAGAGACAGACAAAGAGAGAGACAAAACGAATCAAAGAGAGAGACAAAGAGAGACAGACAAAGAGAGACAGACAGACACATAGGGAGAAAGAGAGACAGACAGAGATATACAGAGAAAGAAAGAGAAATAGAGACAGACACATATATATTTTTAATTCAGTCTTGCAAATGAGATGCAGTGACGAATGCGATGTAGTTTTGAAAAGGGATGTTGTGTTTACCTCGTTGAAAGTCAAACAGGATATCTTGCTGTGTGTCGTGGTTGTCTGGCTTTGCGGGGTGAGAAATACTGAGAGTGTTTGCGTTTATTTGGTTAAACAATTTTGTATTTAAAAAAAACAGTTAACAGGATGCATCGCTCCAACGAACTTAGGGTGCGGCAATAACTTAACTTTGGGTGAAGCAATACATCCTTCAACTGCGTTGTTTTTCGCATTGGTCGAAACACTTCCCTATCCAAAATTTGAATTCTATTTTCGCCCAATCAGCGGCGCTCCTCGTGACCTCTAGGCACGCCCAAGCACCCATGTTGTACAGGAGGGGTCCCTATAAAAGGGAAACCGTGAGAGACATCCCTGCCCCTAGACACAAGCTTGAGAGAAACAGTATCGTCTGAGGCAGAAGCAGTTCCATTGAAAGAAAGACGACGTCTGCACAGAGTGCCGCCATGATGACGACCGTGCTGCTTTGGCTGTCCATCTTGGCTGTATGGACTCCGCAATCCTTGGCTCAGCGTGAGTATTCTTTGTGAGTGGAGGTGTGGGGGATGGAAGTGTGGGAGGTATATAGCATTCTGTAAACCCGAGTCAGTAGTATTGACTCTGGCACAGTTCGCAATGAATGCGTAATAGGCTTGACCCTTCGCATTACAGCATTGCGCCAAAAATAGTTCGTTGTGATACTATTTTTCTCTCCACTTTTTACAGAAATCATTCAGATGTCAAAACTTGTTTCCATTTCAACACAAACATTTTATTGTATCGAATTAACGCTTGTTTGTTGTCTCAACAAGAGTAAGTTAAAAGTTTTGTGCGAAATAGTCTTAGAACTACTTTAACGGCGTATGTCAGGGAGCACATCGGCTATCCCAAAAGCCTCTCGTGTGACCTCCGTTTGCATAAATTGGCCAAAAACCTTCCATCACGTGATGTGAACTGTGCTAGAGATACTTTTGCCGGTAGGCGAAATCTCTAGTTTACTAGAATGGGTATATAGGGGACGGATGGGAGGGTGGAGGTGTGGGAGGTATATAGGGGATGGATGGGGGGTGGAGGTGTGGGATGGATATAAGGGATGGATGGTTGGTGGAGATGGGGGATGAAGCTAGGGGATGGATGGGGAGAGGAGGTGGGGGATGAAGCTAGGGGATGGATGGGGGATGGAGATAGTTGATGGATGGTGAATGGATGGGGGATGGAGGTGCGGGATGGATGAGGGATGGATGGTATGGATGGTATGGGTGGGGAAGGATGGGGTATGGATGGGGTATGGATGGGAAATGGATGGGGGATGGATGGGGATGGACCTGGGGATAGCTGGAAGATGAAGGTGTGGGATGGACGGGGGATGGACTTGGGGATGGACTGGGGATGGAGGCGGAGGATGGATAGGGAATGGAGGTGGGGGATGGACGAGGATGGAGGCGGTGGATGGATGGGGGATAAAAATGGGGGATGGATGGAGGATGGAGGTGTAGGATGGATGAAGGATAGAGGTGTGGGATGAATAGAGGATGGAGGTTCTGAATGGATGAGGGATGGAAATGTGGAATGGTTGGGGGATGAAGGTGGGGAATATATGAAAGATGGAAATGAGGGATAGATGGGGGATGAAGGTGCGGTGGAGATCGCGGATGAATGGGAGATGGAGATGGGGGTGGAGATGGGGGATGGATGGGGGATGGAGGTGGGGGATGGATGGGGGTGGAGGTGGGGAATATATGAAGGATGTAAATGGGAGATAGATGGGGGATGAAGGTGGGGTGGAGATGGCTGATGGATGGGAGATGAAGATGGGGGGTGGATGGAAGATGGAAATGGGGGGGGGGATGGAGAAAAGACATGGGTGCCTGGGTGGAGAGGTGAAGTTGGTGGGATGGTAGTATGGGGGTTTAGAAGACGGTAGTGCAGGATTTATGCGTGGAATGTTTTTGTTTTTAATCTCTACAAATAAGTGCTGTGCTGTTCTGTCTACGTGTGATAGCTGCTTGACCACTATTGTCCACCTGGCGTGAGATCTCTTTGTGGGTAGGTGAGTTGATGAGTGGGTGAAAGATGGAGATGGGTTGATGGGGGTGGATTTGGAGTGTGGGCGATGCAGAAAAATGAGAGTTTGCAAGACGATACTGAAGACGGTTATGCGTGCAGGTTTGTGAAATCCTACATACTTATGAAGTGTGAAATAGGATGAATGTGAACGAATGGGGGTGGGGTGGGGTGGGGTGGGGATGGGGTGGGGGGTAGAGGTGGAAATATAGGGTTTGCAGCATGAGAGTGAAGGAGGCTGTGGACGGAGGTTCCTGAAAGTCTGAATCAATACGTTTCTTGAAAACGAGATGAGGAGGACTGAGAAGAGAAGAAAGGGAGGAAGCGGGGATATTAAAGAGGAATGACGTGAAGGATGGTGTGAGAACGAGTGGGGATGGGTGGGTGGGTGACAGTTAAATGGAGATTTGAAAGAGAGTATTGAAGGATCTTATACGTAGATTTTCCCGCCTTTTTCGTATTTCGTTGATGTGAAATGTGTTTTACAAGGCGGGGCATGTAGGGCTGAGAGCAACGAGAGAGGATAGAGGTGGTAGTGGCTGCCATCTATAACACACCACGCCACACCTCACCTCACCATCTATAACACACCACTCCACATCTCACCTCACCATCTATAACACACCACTCCACATCTCACCTCACCATCTATAACACACCACAGCACACCTCACCTCACCATCTATAACACATCACTCCACATCTCACCTCACCATCTATAACACATCACTCCACATCTCACCTCACCATCTATAACACACCACAGCACACCTCACCTCACCATCTATAACACACCACTCCACATCTCACCTCACCATCTATAACACATCACTCCACATCTCACCATCTATAACACATCACGCCACACCTCACCTCACCATCTATAACACATCACTCCACACCTCACCATCTATAACACACCACTCCACATCTCACCTCACCATCTATAACACACCACTCCACATCTCACCTCACCATCTATAACACACCACTCCACATCTCACCTCACCATCTATAACACATCACTCCACACCTCACCTCACCATCTATAACACACCACACCACACCTCACCTCACCATCTATAACACACCACTCCACATCTCACCTCACCATCTACAACACACCACACCTCACCTCACCATCTATAACACACCACGCCACACCTCACCTCACCATCTATAACACACCACTCCACATCTCACCTCACCATCTACAACACACCACACCTCACCTCACCATCTATAACACACCACGCCACACCTCACCTCACCATCTATAACACACCACACCACACCTCACCTCACCATCTATAACACACCACTCCATACCTCACCTCACCATCTACAACACACCACACCTCACCTCACCATCTATAACACATCACCATACTATCTTCCCACAGCTGGCTGCCCCTTCGTGAGGGGGAGTGCTCAGGGCAACGAGTCTGCGACTTCGACGTCACTGGACACGTGCCTGTCGTGTCTGGGCAGCACTTGTGGTTTCGTCTACTTCAGCCCGCTACTGCCCGGACTTCCGTGCCGTCAGATCCTCAACGGAACATCCTCTCTCACCACGATGTACGCCTACCGTCAGTGTGGCGCAGGTAAAGCCCTACTTCCAGTTCTCCTTCGTGCTCCATTACTGTACATAAGTTATCGCTGCAAATCAGGCATGCCGCATCCTCACTACGCACGATTTTCACCTATCTTTAAAAAATGTCTCGTCAAAAGACAAACAGTTTGCATCACTTGAAAGGTCAGCATCAGCTCTTTCCAAGTCAAGTAAATTCTTGTTAAAGTGAAAACAACAAATAATGCAAATACAGAATACTACCAATGTAATTTTCATAATCAGCGGTTTTCCCCCACCTTTTTTTTTACAATATTTTCTCTGGTTTCAACAGCGATAGAGTCTGTTTCGTAGGATAAGATGAAGGGAAGAAACCCAACTTAATGACTGCTAATAAAGAAAAATCAAGAACAGTTTCTAATGCTAACTACAGCATGAACTTCAAGAAGGGAACTACTGGTTGAGAAAGCGTAAACAAGCTGCGTCGGGCATACGTTTATCAGATGACCAAAGACACTATCTAACAAGACACTAAAAAAAGACACTATCTAACAAAGACACTATCTAACAAATACACTATCCAACAAAGACACTATCTAACAAATACACTATCTAACAAAAACCCTATCTAACAAAGACAATATATATAACAAAGAAACTAGCTAACAAAGACACTATCTAACGGGACCGCCAGCTTCTGCAGTTTTGACGCGATTTGTCATTTGGCCTCTCGTGACGTTTTGATGTTCGTGGGAACATCACTTCCGGTAGAATGAAAGCTACAGTGGACTAGTAATAATCGTGTTTTCACATATAGTGTATTTCATGTGTATTTGCATTTCATTAATTCGAAGATTGAAAGAAAGTAGTGTATTACTTTCGTAATCAAAGACACTTTGAGCGTAATGAAGCAAGAATACACAGTCGATCAATTTGTTTACATTTCCCAGACCAGTGCGAAAATGTACGCGTGTTTTTTCAGTGTTGCCGTTAGGTGTTTTTGTGCAAAAGTGAAGGTGCTGTACTTGTCATCAAGAAGTATTCTTCAGACTGACAAATTAATATTGTAAGTCAGTGAGCTATCATCGGAGAGCAAACAGCACAGCCATTGTAAAATAGGGGGACACCTCTATATGCCCCCGTCTCTATATGCCCCCGTCTCTATAAGCCCCCGTCTCTATATGCCCCCGTCTCTATATGCCCCCGTCTCTATATGCCCCCGTCTCTATATGCCCCCTGTCTGAGTGTGTTCTTCATGGCCACATAGGGTTAGGGTTAGGGTTAGAGTTAGGGTTAGGGTTAGAGTTATAGGGGTCGGCTCTCTATTGCGGAGGGCCGCTATTGCGGAGGGCAGCTATTGCGGGATGTTTTTGGTAACAAAAGTTCTTAAGACAATTTTGATTCTTCGGTCCTAAAACGCCTAAAAAACCATAACATTTTTGTTACTTTTTTTTGAACATACATTTTTTCGCTTTTTTTTTCTATTGTGGGGGGCCGCTATTGCGGGATTTGTTTTTGGTCAAAAATTCTTAAGGCCATTTTGATTCTTTTGTCCTAAAACGCCAAAAAAAACATATAATGTTTGTTACTTTTTTTTGACGGAGGCATATAGAGACGGGGGCATATAGAGACGGGGGCATAATTATAGAGACGGGGGCATATAGACACGCACCCGTAAAATAGTGGCTCACCGGAAGTGATGTTCCCACTCAGCACTGTCTCCGGGACCTCTCGCGCAATTCGGTGGAACTGGCGGTCCCGTTAGATTATATAGTGTCTTTGGACTGACCAGCTATTTTGGGGAAGTGAATCCAACAAAGTTAAATAAATGCTCTAGCTATTCAAGGATGAGTTATGTCCCTTAGACCAGTAGTTTTCATACAGTGCATTTTCAAAGTTGCGCCGCAAGGATTCGTGCGGCGCGGGTGGAATGAGTTAAATAACGAAGAGAGAGAAAGGAGAGAGAGAGAGAGAGAGAGAGAGAGAGAGAGAGAGAGAAAGAAAGAGAGAGAGAGAGAGATTCGCCTTTTGTAGGCTCATATTTTCATTGTGCTAGTAGTCTGACTATCTGCGTGGTGTCTGTTTTCTGGCCTCCTCCTGTGGGATGGAGGTAAGAACAGACCTCCTGTGGGATGGAGGTAAGAACAGACCTCCTGTGGGATGGAGGTAAGAACAGACCTCCTGTGGGATGGAGGTAAGAACAGACCTCCTGTGGGATGGAGGTAAGAACAGACCTCCTGTGGGATGGAGGTAAGAACAGACCTCCTGTGGGGTGGAGGTAAGAACAGACCTCCTGTGGGGTGGAGGTAAGAACAGACCTCCTGTCGGGTGGAGGGAAGAACAGACCCATTGCATCTCCATACGCCATTCTTAAAAGGCGAGTAATTCCGGAAATAGTGACTTGATTTGGTTTTACAATGTCAGTAAGCTCGTGATGAATGGTCTTACATTGCTTATTAAGGCTGATGTGCCGTAAACGTTCATTCATTCATTCATTCATTCATTCATTCATTCATTCATTCATTCATTCATTCATCCATCCATTTTACCCTTGTCAGACATCTGGTAGATTGAATTCCACCATGGGCGACTTCTTCATTCCAGCTCTCGATTGCAACAGTCCCGCCTGCAACGGAACGTGCTCTCCCTGCACAGAGTCCAGAATCGTCTCCTTCTCCGAGACGTGCAACGTGATGGGAGGAGTGCGCAGGTGCATGCAGAGTGAGTGATCCCCTTGCCCTGTACTCATTTTGAACACACACACACACACACACACACTCACACACCACACACACACACACACACACACACACACACACACACACACACACACACACACACACACACACACACACACACAGACACACACACACACACTCACACACCACACACACACACACACACTCACACACCACACACACACAGACACACACACGCACACACACACACACACTCAGACATACACACAGACACACACACACACACACACACACACACACACACACACACACTCAGACACACACTCAGACATACACACAGACACACACCCACACACACACACACACACACACACACACACTCAGACACACACACAGACACACACACGCACACACACACACACACACACACACTCAGACATACACACAGACACACACACACACACACACACACACACACACACACACACACACACACACACACACACACACACACTCACACACACTCACACACACTCACACACACACACTCACACACACACACACACACACACACACACACACACACACACACACACACACACACACACCTCCTAACCCCGTGTACTCCAATGTTGAGGGTTCTGACCCCTACACGCTACACCACTGACCCTTCACCTTTCAGTGGTCTTGCCCCCTTAGATGACTTTGCCAACTTGAGCATCCTTATCCTCATCATGACCTTCACCCCTCAGTTGCATTGGCTCGTTCAGTGGCTTTTACTTCACCAATGGTTTTGACTCCATCATTTGACTTGATCTTAATAATGATTTCGCCCCTTAAGTTAAATAGACTTGTCCCGATTAATGGCCTTGCCCATTACTGACCACATCTTCCTTCATTGTCCCCATTCCTTTGCCTGAATAGCTGTAGCACCTTACCTATCCGTTGTTGGCTGTGAGTAAGAAAAGATTTGCATTAGACGGATAAGTAGGGAAAACGAGGCTCCAACTGCTTCTGTTATATCCAGCTCCTTCGAGTTGGCCTTCAAGAGGCTGCCTCGGCTGGGCTGGTAGACCGTGAAACACCATTCATGTACTCGTCTCAGTCACTCGTTTTTGTCTCCGAGACAGCTTGATCCTTTCGCCTTGATCCTAAACCAATAACTGCCCACGATCTTGATATTAGACTTAGTACAAAAAAGAGTTCTTTCAAAGTCGCTGTTGTCACAGACAAAGGTGGATTGGCAGCAGACATTTTCGGCTTTAAACCCTTCTGCAGGTTCACACGGACACGACAAGGTATTAAAATCAAACGTCTCCCTTCAGATAAAAGATAAAGATGCTCTTATATATATTTCGAATTTTTCACCCATTGATGGGTGCTCAAACCGCACACATTTACCCCCTTGTCATCGGGCTACCTCTTTTTCTCACTCCAACACCATCCCAACTCCCAGGGAAGCATGCAACCAGGCTGCGGGTGAACGCGCCAAATTTCGCTTTCACAAACTTTCACCCCAGCCCTCAACTTGACCTTTGAGAAGGCGGTGCACTCTGACCTTGACCTTCGGAGGGGCGTGGCATCTCACGTGGCCCTCATCGTTGACTTCACATGAGTGTTTATTTGTTTTTGTTTTTTGTGTGCTTATTTGTTTGTTTTCTAGGACGCTGCCCGGGATCACTGGTGAGGATTCGTGTGAGCTCTCCCTCCCAGGCGGCGATGGCGGGCAATTGCGAAGGGTTTTGCAACCTCCAGCTGGGGTGCGAGGCCTTCGTGGAGACCAACACCTCCTGCGTGACCTTGCAGCGCCTCCCGCTCCAGAGTGTCAATGACCTGATCCTCGCCACCTCCACCGGCTGCGTGATGGGTGTGTGTGCTAAGATGGGATAGGATGGGATAGGTTGGGATAGAAAGGTATAGGATGGTATAGAACAGGACAGGATGGGATAGGATGGTGTGTAACAGGATAAGATAGGATGGAAAAGGATGGGATAGGATGGGATAGGATAGGATAGGATAGGATATGATCGGAAAGGAATGGATAGGATAGGATAGGCTAGGATAAGATAAGATATGATAAGATAGGATGGGATAGGACAAGATAGGACAGGATAGGACAGGATAGGACAGGATAGGACAGGATAAGATGGGATGGAAAAGGATGGGATAGGATGGGATAGGATGGAATATGATAGGATATGATTGGAAAGGATTGGATAGGACATGATAGGATGGGACAGGATAGGATAGGATAGGATAGCATAGCATAGCATAGGATGGGATATGATACGGTCGTGTGGGATAAGAGAGGACAACACATAATAAGCTAGGATGGGATAGGAAAAGATGGAATAGGGCAGGACAGGGCATAATAAGCTGGAATGGGATAGGACAGGAAAGGGTAGGATACTAAACGATATGATACGAGATGATACAATAGGTTACGATAGGATAAGGTGAATGAATATAATAAATAGATGGATGGATGGACGAAACACGAGTGAAGAAAACAAATGAACAATCGATGGAAGGAAGGAAGGAAAGTAGGAAGGAAGGAAGGAAGGAAGGAAGGAAGGAAGGAGGGAGGGAAGGGAGGAAAGAAAAAGTGAAATGTTATGAAAGATTGAAAAAAGGAAGAAAGGCAAATCCTTTCTCGTTCTCTTCGTCTTTTTCCTCCCTCTCTCTCTCTCTCTCTCTCTCTCTCTCTCTCTCTCTCTCTCTCTCTCTCTCTCTCTCTCTCTCTCTCTCTCTCTCTCTCTCGCTGTCCTTCAGTTTCTTTCCCTCATGAGTGCAGTCGCGCTAAGAGTAAGTGCCCAAAAGATTGAGGAGAACAACACGGACAGTCGAGACGTAACGTGTTCTTACTACAACGAACTCTAGCGATTTATTATTTTTTGTTTATGTTACATAGCTTACAACGACCTTTTTTGGCCGTGAAACTCCATTCATTTATTCATTCGTCCATCCATCCATTCGCTCATTCACTCGTTCATTAGTTCATTCATTCTTTAGTTCGTTCGTTCCTTCATGCATTCATTCGTTCATTCATCCATTTATTCATTTATTCATTCATTTTTGAATTTTCATTCATTCTCTCGTTCATTCGTTCACCATTCATTCATTCTTTCTTTCATTTGTTGTCTGCAGAGACCGTGACGGACTTCTGCTTCGTAAATCCCTGTCAGAATAACGGCACCTGCCTCAACAGGGCCAACAACTTCGAGTGCCTGTGCCCCCAGGGGTTCAGTGGCCCCACCTGCTCCTCGCGTGAGTTCTTGTAGCCATGGTAACAGGGGTTCAGTGGCCCCACCTGCTCCTCGCGTGAGTTCTTGTAGCCATGGTAACAGGGGTTCAATGGCCCCACCTGCTCCTCGCGTGAGTTCTTGTAGCCATGGTAACAGGGGTTCAATGGCCCCATCTGCTCCTCGCGTGATTTTTTTGTAGCCATGGTAACAGGGGTTCAATGGCCCCACCTGCTCTTGGCGTGAGGTCTTGTAGCCATGGCAACGAGAGAACGCTCGTCACCAGTGTGAGCGTCGAAATGGAAAACGAGGCAAAATTCTTAGAAAGAGAATTCGAAAAATCAGCCAGGATCGGAGTAGGGATGGGGGTGGGGGAGGAGATGGGAGAGGGGGGAGGGTAGAGGGGGGAGGGGGGAGGGGGTTAGGGAGGGGGTGGAGGGGGTGGAGGGGTTGGAGGGGGGGGCGGGTTGAATGTGAAAGCTAGCAAAAAAAATGTTTTCTTCTGAGAATAGAGTATCTGTAGTTTTCATTGATTTCTTCATGAGAACTAAATAGTGTTTAAGCTCTAGGGAGAAAATTACTGCTATGAACAACCGATATCCGAAGTGAGCGTCGTAGGAAACAGTTTATGAACGCAGTTTTCAACTGCTTTCAGTATCTCAGCAGAGTCCTGTGCGTTCCAGAATTGACTGGAGCGATGCAAGGGTTGATTATGTCATTGACCTTTACAGTGACAATACATCTGTGTTGCTGATGTGCACGAAACGTGTTCCAAGTGTGTTGTAACTTGGCCACAGGTGGCACGGGAGCTTGAGGCACACATGACTTTTTAGAGTTCGTGACCTTTCACCACGAAACGAGTCCTAACCCCATTTTGGATGATTTAGAGCTGTGGCGAGAAATAGGTCCGGGGAATGTTATACCATCGGTTAGTTAATTAGTGTAGTGTAGTGTAGTGTAGTGTAGTGTAGTGTAGTGTAGTGTAGTGTAGTGTAGTGTAGTGTAGTGTAGTGTAGTGTAGTGTAGTGTGATGTGGTGTGATGTGGTGTGGTGTGGTGTGGAGAGGAGTGGAGTGGAATGGAGTGGTGTGGTGTGCTGTGGTGTGGTGTGGTGTAGTATGGTGTAGAGTAGTGTAGTGTAGTGTAGTTTGGATGGAGAAAATTATCCGAAACCCGCGATTTTGATTTACCATCATTGTATCCTGTAAACCATCTCTTCTTATAGATAAGAATCAGTCTCATTATCTTGACTGAAATAGATTCCAAAAGAGCGGCTAGATTTCAAAGAAAGGCGTTGCATAGACGCGAGATCTCGCGAGGAATAAGCCTGTGTTAACATGTTGGCACGTGATGAACGTAGATAAAAAGGAGGTCAAATGTTGACACACGTTGACACCGACCCACATGCATACCTAGCGAGTCCTCGCTTCTATGCAACGAGGCCCAGTGTAAAGGATTTAAGCGGCAAAACATAAAATTGCCCAGTTCTTGTAGATAGTAAGGCATCGACGAAGTGAATGCACTTGCCTGACTTAGATATGTGTCCTTCGCTTTTCCCTGAACACAGTCAATGTGTGCCCATGCGTGACCACCACCGAGGGCGTCACTGTCATGGTCAGCAGCTTCGCCGCGGGTTCCAACGTGACCTACATGTGCCTGGACAACTTCCTGCCGATCTCGGGGAACCCTCTGCGGACCTGCCTGTCCAACGGCACATGGACTGGCTCCCCCTTGATGTGCGATCGAGGTACGTCATCAGCGTCGTCGTCCGTTTTTGTCGTCATCGTTTTCGTCGTGATGGGAATCGTCGTTGAATTTTGTTCTCTTTATTTTTTCGCTCTTTCTTTTCGTCCTCCTTCATCTTTGTCTCCTCTTTTTCTTCATTCTCTCTGTGTGTTTCTCCTCCTCCTCCTCTTCATTCTCTTCGTGTGTTTCTCCTCCTCCTCCTCTTCCATCTCTGTGTGTTTTCCTCCTCCTCTTCCATCTCTGTGTGTTTCTCCTCCTCCTCCTCTTCCTTCTCTCTGTGTGTTTCTCCTCCTTCTCTTCATGCTCTGTGTGTTTCTCCTCCTTCTCTTCCATCTCTGTCTGTGTTTCTCCTCCTTCTCTTCCTGCTCTGTGTGTTTCTCCTCCTTCTATTCCATCTCTCTGTGTTTCTCCTCCTCCTCTTCCATCTCTTTGTGTTTCTCCTCCTTCTCTTCCATCTCTGTCTGTGTTTCTCCTCCTTCTATTCCATCTCTGTCTGTGTTTCTCCTCCTTCTCTTCCTGCTCTGTGTGTTTCTCCTCCTTCTCTTCCATCTCTGTCTGTGTTTCTCCTCCTTCTCTTCCTGCTCTGTGTGTTTCTCCTCCTTCTATTCCATCTCTGTGTGTTTCTCCTCCTCCTCTTCCATCTCTGTGTGTTTCTCCTCCTTCTCTTCCATCTCTGTGTGTTTCTCCTCCTTCTCTTCCTGCTCTGTGTGTTTCTCCTCCTTCTCTTCCATCTCTGTCTGTGTTTCTCCTCCTTCTCTTCCTGCTCTGTGTGTTTCTCCTCCTTCTATTCCATCTCTGTGTGTTTCTCCTCCTCCTCTTCCATCTCTGTGTGTTTCTCCTCCTTCTCTTCCATCTCTGTGTGTTTCTCCTCCCTCTCTTCCATCTATGTGTGTTTTTCCTCCTCCTCTTCCTGCTCTGTGTGTTTTTCCTCCTTCTCTTCCATCTCTGTGTGTTTCTCCTCCTCCTCTTCCATCTCTGTGTGTTTCTCCTCCTTCTCTTCCATTTCTGTGTGTTTCTCCTCCTCCTCTTCCTGCTCTGTGTGTTTTTCCTCCTCCTCTTCCTGCTCTGTGTGTTTTTCCTCCTTCTCTTCCATCTCTGTGTGTTTCTCCTCCTCCTCTTCCTGCTCTGTGTGTTTCTCCTCCTCCTCTTCCTGCTCTGTGTAATTTTCCTCCCTCTCTTCCATCTCTGTGTGTTTCTCCTCCTTCTCTTCCTGCTCTGTGTGTTTCTCCTCCTCCTCTTCCTGCTCTGTGTGTTTTTCCTCCTTCTCTTCCATCTCTGTGTGTTTCTCCTCCTCCTCTTCCTGCTCTGTGTGTTTCTCCTCCTCCTCTTCCATCTTTGTGTGTTTCTCCTCCTTCTCTTCCATCTCTGTCTGTGTTTCTCCTCCTTCTCTTCCTGCTCTGTGTGTTTTTCCTCCTTCTCTTCCATCTCTGTGTGTTTCTCCTCCTCCTCTTCCTGCTCTGTGTGTTTCTCCTCCTCCTCTTCCATCTTTGTGTGTTTCTCCTCCTTCTCTTCCATCTTTGTGTGTTTCTCCTCCTTCTCTTCCATCTCTGAGTGTTTCTCCTCCTTCTCTTCCATCTATGTGTGTTTCTCCTCCTCCTCTTCCTGCTCTGTGTGTTTCTCCTCCTCCTCCTCTTCCATCTTTGTGTGTTTCTCCTCCTTCTCTTCCATCTCTGAGTGTTTCTCCTCCTCCTCTTCCTGCTCTGTGTGTTTCTCCTCCTCCTCTTCCATCTTTGCGTGTTTCTCCTCCTCCTCTTCCATCTTTGTGTGTTTCTCCTCCTTCTCTTCCATCTTTGTGTGTTTCTCCTCCTTCTCTTCCATCTCTGTGTGTTTCTCCTCCTCATCTTCCATCTCTGTGTGTTTCTCCTCCTTCTCTTCCTGCTCTGTGTGTTTCTCCTCCTTCTCTTCCATCTCTTTGTGTTTCTCCTCCTTCTCTTCCATCTCTGTGTGTTTCTCCTCCTCCTCTTCCTGCTCTGTGTGTTTCTCCTCCTTCTCTTCCATCTCTGTCTGTGTTTCTCCTCCTTCTATTCCATCTCTGTGTGTTTCTCCTCCTCCTCTTCCATCTCTGAGTGTTTCTCCTCCTTCTCTTCCATCTCTGTCTGTGTTTCTCCTCCTTCTATTCCATCTCTGTGTGTTTCTCCTCCTCCTCTTCCATTTCTGTGTGTTTCTCCTCCCTCTCTTCCATCTCTGAGTGTTTCTCCTCCTTCTCTTCCTGCTCTGTGTGTTTCTCCTCCTTCTCTTCCATCTCTTTGTGTTTCTCCTCCTTCTCTTCCATCTCTGTGTGTTTCTCCTCCTCCTCTTCCTGCTCTGTGTGTTTCTCCTCCTTCTCTTCCATCTCTGTCTGTGTTTCTCCTCCTTCTATTCCATCTCTGTGTGTTTCTCCTCCTCCTCTTCCTGCTCTGTGTGTTTCTCCTCCTCCTCTTCCATCTCTGTGTGTTTCTACTCCCTCTCTTCCATCTCTGAGTGTTTCTCCTCCTTCTCTTCCATCTCTGTGTGTTTCTCCTCCTCCTCTTCCTGCTCTGTGTGTTTCTCCTCCTTCTCTTCCATCTCTGTCTGTGTTTCTCCTCCTTCTATTCCATCTCTGTGTGTTTCTCCTCCTCCTCTTCCTGCTCTGTGTGTTTCTCCTCCTCCTCTTCCATCTCTGTGTGTTTCTCCTCCTTCTCTTCCATCTCTTTGTGTTTCTCCTCCTTCTCTTCCATCTCTGTGTGTTTCTCCTCCTCCTCTTCCATCTCTGAGTGTTTCTCCTCCTTCTCTTCCATCTCTGAGTGTTTCTCCTCCTTCTATTCCATCTCTGTGTGTTTCTCCTCCTTCTCTTCCTGCTCTGTGTGTTTCTCCTCCTTCTCTTCCATCTCTTTGTGTTTCTCCTCCTTCTCTTCCATCTCTGTGTGTTTCTCCTCCTCCTCTTCCATCTCTGAGTGTTTCTCCTCCTTCTCTTCCATCTCTGTCTGTGTTTCTCCTCCTTCTATTCCATCTCTGTGTGTTTCTCCTCCTCCTCTTCCATCTCTGTGTGTTTCTCCTCCCTCTCTTCCATCTCTGTGTGTTTCTCCTCCCTCTCTTCCATCTCTGTGTGTTTCTCCTCCTTCTGTTCCCTCTATGTGTTTCTCCTCCCTCTCTTCCCTCTCTGTTTGTGTTTCTCCTCTTCCTTCTCTTCCATCTCTGTGTGTTTCTCCTCCTTCTCTTCCCTCTATGTGTTTCTCCTCCCTCTCTTCCATCTCTGAGTGTTTCTCCTCCTTCTATTCCATCTCTGTGTGTTTCTCCTCCTTCTCTTCCCTCTATGTGTTTCTCCTCCCTCTCTTCCCTCTCTGTTTGTGTTTCTCCTCTTCCTTCTCTTCCATCTCTGTGTGTTTCTCCTCCTTCTCTTCCCTCTATGTGTTTCTCCTCCCTCTCTTCTCTTCCATCTCTGTCTGTGTCTCTCCTCCCTCTCTTCCCTCTCTGTCTGTGTCTCTCCTCCCTCTCTTCCCTCTCTGTCTGTGTTTCTCCTCCCTCTCTTCCCTCTCTGTCTGTGTCTCTCCTCCCTCTCTTTCCTCCCTGTCTGTGTTTTCCTCCCTCTCTTCCCTCTCTGTCTGTGTCTCTCCTCCTCCTCTTCCCTCTCTGTCTGTGTCTCTCCTCCCTCTCTTCCCTCTCTGTCTGTGTTTCTCCTCCCTCTCTTCCCTCTCTGTCTGTGTCTCTCCTCCCTCTCTTCCCTCTCTGTCTGTGTTTCTCCTC
>JAWQFJ010001088.1:0-7500 GCA_034096865.1 Theodoxus fluviatilis | reverse complement strand
ATCATCATCGTTATCGTTATCGTTATCGCTGTCATCATCATCATCATCATTTATTTTTCAGCTATTCGTCACTGCACCGAACGGAGCAAGGTTTACCTTCCCCACAACCTCGCTGACTGGAGGTGACGTCAGAGACCTTCCCGCCACACTCGTGTGACGTCATCAACAAAACGTGTGACGTCATCAAGGACAAACACGATGATATCGAGGGGCTGCTTAACGTTTGGTCATATAATCCTGGCTTGCTCGCTTTGTATCTATCTGAACTGATGCAATGATTTTCATATATATACATTCTTTTTTTTTAAATCAAAGCCTTATGCAAAAACAGGCGCGTCCTTAATGCCTTCACTGTATGGCAATGACGTTTTTAGTTTATATCTGGGGGGGTTCTAATCTTTCGGGCTCTATTCAGATAGAACCATTCCTATTCTACGTACACCCAGGGCTTGTGGCAGCTTGACGGCTGCCAGGTGCGGTGTTCGAAGCGGCAGGGATCCTAGAGGGCATCCTTGGGCAAGGTGCTTCACCCACACTGCCCCTCCTTCAGACGTTTTAAGCTGGCTACTGGACGCTGCATAGCTGTGATTGGGGATGATATTACCCGAAAGAAAATTCTCATCAAGACCAAAATAGGAATTACTGTTTTTGTTGTGTTAATCGCTGATTTTACTACTGAGACTGCTGCTGCTGCTACTATTACTACTACTGCGACTGCTGCTGCTGCTGCTGCTGCTACTACTACTACTACTGCGACTGCTGCTGCTGCTGCTACTACTACTACTACGACTACTGTTACATCATTGCGGTTCGTCTTTAGCTGTTTCACAAAATATGTATCTACGTCTTTCTTCAACATGAAGATAAGGACTGTCTTCTTAATAGACCTAGAAGACTTTTCACGTGATACTGCAATAAAGATATCTTTGCAAGATTGTTCTGTCTGTGTCTCTCACTGTCAACCAACAGCGTTGAGGAAGTTGGAGACTATTACTTGTTCCGTTCCTGAGATGGGTTTTTTAGACTCTGGATATGCAATTCAAAGCAATCCCAAGCAATCCGAAGCAATCGAAAGCAATCGAAAGCAATCCCAAGCAATCCCAAGCAATCCGAAACAATCCCAAGCAATTCCAAGCAATCCTAAGAGCGCTTACGGTATTCTTTTAAAGTGATCGCTGTAACCAAAGAGGAGTCGGTATGAAAATTTGGGGGAAAAAACCAGATTGTTTGGTTTTGGAAACGGATCTATCACAAGAATTGACTGCTTGGACGGTGCGCATGAATACAGCGAGCACAACAAAAGAGACCGGACGTGCCTTTTGAATTGATTTGGACCGCATGTCCGTAGCTCATGGTGCGTTGCTTACTCTACCTAGTTGGGCAAATAAGAAGCCGGTGTCAACATGTGTCAAACGTTTACGTGCCTTTATATTTGCTTTCACCATGCTGACATCGGCCTATTCCTCGCAAGATCTTGCAAGGTTCCTAGCGTAAGAAACGCGCCCCTGGGAAACCCGTGTATACCAGGAGTGCGTTTCTTTAGGAGAGTGGCTTGCAAGCAGACGCCGGCGTCAACGTGTCAAAGCTTTCACATCGGATGTTAAATTTCTGTAGCTCGGAGGGGTTTTTGCTAAACTGGCCAAAATCATGGAGACACCATCAACGAAATTAGACGTGTTCTTTTCAAGGCTAAATTTATAATGCTTGTACTTCCTTTCGAACATGCTCATATCTTTTTGGAAAGGATACATAATCAGTAATCATAATTCGAATAGAGAAAAATGAACTATTGTTGTATAAATGCAAAATTGATTATTATAATGTACACTTAGAATTTCTGAAATATCAAAAGTCAACTTCAAGCCATTTTGCACCTCCAAAAACAAAATCAAAGGTTTCATACCCTTTTTTACGAGTCTGTGACCCTAATACACCGATGTCAACAATTCAAAAGTCAGAAACAAACAAATATATTAGATCGGCTTTGAGTTTTCTCGGGGGCATGTGCTTTGGTCCCGTCAGCTACAGAAAAGGAATCATCCTCAGATTGGTAAACATTATCTCAATGTTAAGCTTTTTTTTCATCATTACTCCACTAATCATTATCAGTCAATGCCTCTGCTTTAATCAGTCCTATCAATCAAATCCATTAAATATATCCGACTGAGAAGAATCACCCTCTCTAGAATTGTATAACAAACAATTTTCTAACTCTGACATTTCGCATAACAACCCCCTGACCACCAACAACTTTGAAAAAAAAAATCGTTAAATGAGCTAATCGCTCGAATTCGCCGTCATTCGCATCGGACACGATAGAAGAGCAACGAACATAAACTCTGCTCACTCTTAGGCAAGTGATTTTCACAAAAGCGTTATCGAAACTGGGAAAGACCGATAATCGGTCCGTCTGTGAATCTCGCCGAGTATGCCCGGGCCGATGATCGGCTGTTTTCGTTCTGAAAGGGTTCAGGCTATTAAATGGTTACTGTAGTTCACTAGAGACTTCGCCTACCGGCGAAAGTGTCTGTAGCCCAGTTGACATCACGTGATGGAAGGTTTTCATCCGAAATATGCAAATGGAGGACACTCGAGAGGCTTGTGGGATAGCCGATCTGCTCCCTGACATACGCCGTTAAAATAGTTCTATGACTATTTCGCACAAAACTCTTAACTTATTCTTGTTGAGGCAATAAACAAGCGTTAATTTGATAAAATAAGATGTTTGTGTTGAAATGGAAACAAGTTTTGACATCTGAATGATTTCTGTAAAAAGTGGAGGAAAAAATAGTATGAGAGCGAACTATTTTTGGCGCAATGCTGTAATGCGAAGGGTCAAATCTATTACGCATTCATTGGGAACTGTGCCAGAGTCACTACTGACTCGGGTTCACAGAATGTTAAATGGTTTCACCAACCTCTGCTTGCAATCGGCTCACCCTAGGAAACGCACTCCAGTGCTTGGAGCGTTTGTCCGCTGTCGCTAGCGATCAGTGGGTGTTTGCCTCCGAAGCCCAGCGGATCCCACTGCTGGATCAACGGGCGTAGCGCTCCACTCGCGTTGTCTGTTCCAACCCCAGGGGAAAACGGGGAACCTACGAGGGCAGTGTTGGCGGTCTGTAGTGCGATGAACGTTTGTCTGCGGCCGTGAGCCAGCATCGGGCTGACACTCTCTCCTGGGAGTGGTGCTGGTGCTGGAACCTGACTGTACGGGGTGTCTGTCGTGTGTGTGGGATGAGATGCCGTGAACGATTGGTATCATCGATCGCGCAAAGATCAGGGACTGAAGTGCAAAGTTGCTCGCGACACATAATACATGAGCGAATGAATGAAAAATTCAAGGAATAAAGAGACGAAGAAATGGTTCAATGCATGAATGAATGAATGAATGAATGATCGAACAAAGGGATGAATGTTTGAATATCGAATGAACGAATGAAAGAACAAATGAATGGACGAATGGATGACTGACTGATGATTGACTGAATGAATGAATGATTGAATGAATGAACGAACGAACGAACGAACGAATGAATGAATGAATTAATGGATGAATAAATGAATGAATGAATGAAGTTTAATGGTCCAGCAGCCTTTTCAGGCTATGTGGGGCCATTGATAAGGAAATCAGAAGCGATGGTCAGGCAAGGACAAATCCAGTCACAACAGAACGCTGCCTTCGCTTCTTACGAATCACGGAGCAGACAGGGGTTGGTCTCTCCTCGTCCTCATCCCACAGGGGCACTGTGACCCAGAAAAGGGTGGGGAAGTGCTGAATAAAGTCCACTGCTCTTATCTTGTCATCCTTTGCGTAAACTCTTTGTGCATTGGGGGTAAGAATAGACCCTCAGCGGCTCCCTGTGCATTGGGGGTAAGAATAGACCCACAGCGGCTCCCTGTGTATTGGGGGTAAGAATAGACCCCCTGTGTATTGGGGGTAAGAATAGACCCCCTGTGTACTGGAGGTAAGAATAGACCCCCTGTGTACTGGAGGTAAGAATAGACCCCCTGTGTACTGGAGGTAAGAATAGACCCCCTGTGTACTGGAGGTAAGAATAGACCCCCTGTGTACTGGAGGTAAGAATAGACCCCCTGTGTATTGGGGGTAAGAATAGACCCCCAGCGGCTCCCTGTGTATTGGGGGTAAGAATAGACCCACAGCGTCTCCCTTCGCGCTTCTTAAAAGATGGACCTGTAGTTAAATCGTGATTTGACTAGGTTCTTCTCCAACCATTTCATGTCCCGTTTGCGGTCAAAAGCCTTACATAGCCCATACAGACTGATAGGCCGTGCAGCGTTATTCATTCGCTTCCTCATTAGAACACTTGACATGTAAGATTATCCCTCCAGGTTTACTGGAGGTCCTACAGACTTTATCTGTCTGTGTGTCTGTCTGTGTGTGTGTGTGTGTCTGTCCCGACTCCACGGCTTATATCTCAAAAACTACTGGACGGATTTCCTTGAGATTTTGCACACTAACTGGAAGTTAGGTCCGATTGAATGTATCAAATTTTCAGAATCAAGGCTTGAAGAGAAAGTGGTTTTTAAGGTCGTATAATCGAAGCACCTCTCTAAAAATTATTGAAATGACAATTGACGGAATAGCCAAATTTGACGTCATCAATAGCGTGACGTCATTTGCATGTAAGATCTGAAATTCAGTCCCACTTAGAACCTGATATCTCAAAAACTGCCTCCCTCAAAGGTCAATTGACGGAATAGCGAAATTCCACTCCACAGCCACGCCCTTTCTTGCTGAAGCTCGCGTGATAAACACATGCAGGCGGCAAAATGGCTTTCAGTTTCACGGGAACTAGTTGCGTTGTATTGCGGACAGCATTTGAGTCTCATTTTTGCCAGACAGTGAGAAGATATCTCAGACTGTGATAGACAGGGGTATGAATACATACTACTCATGTTATTTAGACGAAATTAAGATCTGACACTGTCACAAAAGTTCGCCATTCACTAGGGGACTAACTTTCAAACTTTGTCCGATTATTACGACCGTAAGATAGCAGTAATTTGACATTCGGCGTCACCGTGTCATGTGACGGTGATAAGTTTCGTCTGCAACTCGCACTTACGTTATGGTCGAAGTAGATTGATGTTTACTTCGTCCGCTGAACGCTGTCAAGACTAATGCTCGAATGAATGAAGTATGATTTCATAATTTTTCCGGATTAATACAAATGTATATCAAATACATCAGTTCAATTTAATCGAGTCAATTAATCGAGTACATGTCCACTAGGTGAAAAATGTGTTGAGTGGAACGCAAGTCAGAAAAGTTACACTTGCAGTCTAAACAACAAAATGAATACAGTGTTTGTATTGAAAAATCAGGTCAATCTTTTCGTCGTTTGGTTCCACGACAAGAGTATGAAATCTTGTTTCCAGCGAGATTAGGAGCTTCTGCAAACATGGCTGACAACGGTCAGAATGGTTATAGTTGCTTGGTTTTTTCCTTGTCAAAACTTGTTATACCGTCAGATTGTAACCACCATCAGATTTTCTGCAACTTTTCGAAGCGAATCTAGCCTAAAAACCTACCAGTTATGCATCGTGTTAACAGGATTGACTCGTTGCTTGTAGAACGACGGTACTCGGTAGCAGTACCACACACGGTGTGTGCGTGAATGAGTACGAATGCACATGTCTGGTGTGAACATCTATAAAGTATAATACACTTCCTCCTCTGTGTGACTGTGTGAGTGTTAATTCAGCGTCTATGACATGCCAAAGGAAAACAAAACATGTCATAATAGGAGCTTTCCTGAATCTATCCATCATGTTTTAAATATATGGTCGATTGTTCCTGGGCCAATAGCTTAGAAATGGATGTACATGCTTTACAAACACTCCAACATAGCAATTCTCTAATGGCTCAGCTGGTAGAGCGTTCGTCTCTTGGTCATGCATGACCAGGTTTGATTCTGCGCTGAAACTTATTTTTCTTCTCTTTTTTCGAGAGGTTGTGGGTTCGAACCCAACCTGGGTTTTTGTGTTTTTATGTGTGTGTGTGTGTGTTTTCCCCCTCTTTTCTCGAGAGGTTGCGGGTTCGAACCCGATCTTTTTTTACATTTTTTTAATATGCCAAAACCTGGAGGTTCAGCGCCAGCGGTTTATATCGTCTTCGCGTCGATGCATCACCCAAGGATTAGGCTGGAGCGTAACAGAAGGGGACTACCACACCTAAGACAGAACACACAAAGCAGTATATTGGTGCAATCATCACGGAGCTGCTGCTTCAAGACCAGATGATATTCTATTCCCTCACAACTTCCCTTCCCCCTTCGCCCTGCCCCTAACACGTCCTTCTTCCCCCACCCCCTTCTTTTTCAAAATGTTGACGGGGGACCCCTTAAACACATAAATATGAGTGGTGCGATTGGTCCTCCCATAATAATAATAATAATAATAATAATCATAATAATAAAATAATAATAATAATAAATAATATAAAATAATAATAATAATAAATATTAATAATAATAAAATAATGTAATAAATACTATATAATAATAATAATAACAATAATATATATTATATAAATAGTTATATAATATAATATTATAATATAATAATAATAATTATATAAAAATAATTAATATAGTATTATTTAATATATATATATATAAATTAAAAATAATATATTATAGATAGTATAATAATTAAGTAAGTAATAGTATTAATTATAATTTAATAATATATAATTATTATAATAAATAATAATAATAAATAATAATAATAATAATTATATATATAATAATATTATAAATAATTAATTAAATAATAAAATATTAAAATAATAATAATAAATATTAAAATAATAAATATTAAAATAATAATAATAAATATTAAAATAATAATAAAATAATAATAATAAATATTAATATAATTTATAAAATTAATAATTAAGTAATAAAAATAATAATAATAATATATATATAATAAATAATTAATTATAATAAAATAATTAATAAAGAATAAATAATAATAATATATATTAATAAAATAATATAATATTATTATAGTAAACTTATAATAATAAAATTAAAATAAAATAATTAGATGAAAATTAATAAAGAATATATAATAATAATAATAGATAATATAAATATTATATAATATGCATAAAGGATAATTAGAGTTATGATTAATTGTATATAATTTATAATATCCTGATCCGACTATAAGTTGATATAAATAGTAGTATAAGTAGGAGGAGAATAAAATTAAGAAGTAATAATAGAGAAGAATGAGATTTATAGAAGAAAAATATAATAATTATCATAAGACACAAATAAGTTAGAGAAAATAATAATTATTATGAATTAAAATTATATACTAATATATCGAATATCTAATCTATAGTAAGTTATAGAATAAATCCTTCTAATAAAAAGAGTATTTTCATAATCAAGAATAAATCAAAATTACAATAATAGATATAATAATACTGTATAAGAATCTAATTCTCCTATCTATAATATCAAA
>JAWQFJ010001087.1:130000-143231 GCA_034096865.1 Theodoxus fluviatilis | reverse complement strand
CATGTCTATACAATGTATTGGTTGTGTGTGTGTGTGTGTGTGAGAGAGAGAGAGAGAGAGAGAGAGAGAGAGAGAGAGAGAGAGAGAGAGAGAGAGAGAGAGAGAGAGACCGAACGAACGAACGGTTTATTGGGTAGGCCTCCGGCCTTTTCCAAAGCAAAGCAAGCAATACACATTATGCATATGGAGATACATCAGGTGGAACATCTGTGCCGGGATCGCATCAAATACGCATGTCTACATATTCATCCAAGAAAAAGCGTTACATTCTGGTGAATTTACAGCCAAATCTCTTCAATTGAAGGCTTTGTACAAATAAAAACTTGTTGCTCTAGTTATCGTGTCGTTTTCATTACTTAAAAGGGTTCTCATTGGAATTTCAATAGGTGGCACAAGATGCAACAATAGGTATCGTTCTCTTAGGTCCTGCAGAGCAGGGCATCCCAACATGAAATGATATTCATCCTCCTTCTTTTCTCTACATAATGGACACAGCAGTTCAAACGATTGCTTCGTATATCTTCCTTCATGGATGTACAAATCGGCGATGCCCATTCTAAAGCGGACGAAAAAATATATGAAAACCTTTTTATCGATACAACTAAGGTACTTTTCTACTACACATTGATTTTTTATTTCTTTGTAAAAAATATATCGGTTACTTCCGTTCAGGTTTTCCATCCATTGAATACGGAAATGATCTATAAGTCTATCTCGAAGGCACTTAATGAAGACACGATCATTTGCAGTGGACTGGTCCATCCAAACACTTTCAAAACCAAACTTGGTCAACAACTCCTTTATCATCATAGCCCATGAGACGCAATTGTGAGGAATACTACACATCATACGATAAACTCTTTTAGGTATTCTGTCATTGTCCATCTTCAGATTCTTCAGCCAATACTTTGTACTCCCTAAAACAGCATTAATGTACAATGGAAAGCGTCCTGTTTCACCATAGCACATTAAATTGGGGGTTCTTGATGAGACATTCAAAAATTACTTTATAGCATGCAGATGAACACCTTCAATGGCTTCGCATTCATGAACTCCCCAAACCTCTGCCCAGAGAGAGAGAGAGAGAGAGAGAGAGAGAGAGAGAGAGAGAGATAGAGAGAGAGAGAGAGCGAGAGAGAGAGAGAGAGAGAGAGAGAGAATTAAGGGTCCTTAAGTTTTCTTCATGTCTGCTTTGATATGAGGCTTCTGACGTTAAAATTGGCGTCTTGTCTACCTCTTTTAACTTATCAACACCTTTACTGCTGCTAGCTTTTTGCCTGCACCGGTGATGATCTCTTCCATCGAGTCCAGTCCTCACGTGGAATCGGCAGCCCCAACCGCAAGCTCTGATTTTCCCCAAGGTGACGACGAGTGACCCACGGACCGAAATAGCGCAGATATTCTCTGTGCCTCCCGGCCAGCGCTCGACTCTTCTGGGCCAAAATGATGACCGACCCGAACATCACTGGCGGGCTGTTTATTCTGACTAGGATTGGAATGGGGGTAAGGGTTAGGGGATGGTAGATAATTTGTGAGGGACAGGGGAGGAGAGAGATAATGGAGGGTGCACGGGGTATGAAACGCAACACAATAAACGGTAGATAGATGACTGGGGATAGGGGTGGCTGTTCTGGGTAGGCGGTGAGACTAAAGTGTGAAGCCATTCTTAGATTGTATACCGGGTACACGAAAGAAAGAGGGGGTGGGGGTGGGGTAGTGCGTGTGCGTGCGTGTGTGCATGTGTGTGTGTGTGCGCGTATATATGCGTGTATATATATATATATATATATATATATATATATATATATATATATATATATATATATATATATATATATATGAGTGTGTGTGTGTGTGTATGTGTGTGTGACTGGAGCTAAGGAATGGGGATCATGGGTGGAACTGAGAACTACAAAATGGAGTATATTGTGCTAATATTGAAAGGATAGTGGTGGTTGTACTTGATTGTGGGTCGTGGTTGGGGTTTCGACCTTCTATTAGCACCAGAGTGGCGAAATGAATCGCAATACCATAAGTTAAGATAAAGACGTTCGAGGAGAATGTGGGATATATGTTTGAGGCAGCTGTGGAAGTAATTTCCACGTACTGACCAAGGGGGAGGGGATGACAGAAATATATGAATGGGGGGGGGGGGGGGGGGGGGGGGGGGGGACTTTGCTGCTGCCTGAGAGTCAGACGTGATCCTATGGAATTGCCAAAGGTTAGATGGCGAGACGGCTGGCGATCTTTATCCCTCAGGGACGAATGTTCTCTCTCTTAGTGAATCAGGATGGAGACGGACAGATATACGCGCGCGCGCGCACAGACACACACGCACGCACACACACACACACACACACACACACACCCCCCCACCACCTCACCTATCTGGTACTTATATTCTCTTTCTCTTCACTAATATTATTTCTCACATACTCTCGTCTATGAGTTGTGACGTACTGTGTTTAGTACTTCTATTTATCTCTGTTTTGTATTTTTTTCCCTCTTTTCGTGTATTACCCCTAATGATTTTCTTCCTACTATTTACTCAATATATGTCTTTATTATTCAGTGCCCTGTGCAATTGACCCAGTGCTTTTTGATTTTTATTGTCCTATATTTTTTATGTTATGTCACTCCTCATACTATTTGTCATGTGATTGTAATCTATGTTCCTATCTATCACTACTCTCTCACCACACCTATTTACCTTCCTCACTCTCCCCTTGTGCACCTTCAACACTCTCAATACACCATGTACTACTTTTATTTTACATTATACTTTGTTTACCCTCTTATCATCTGACTTTCACTACTTTATTTTGACCCACATTAACCTTACATCCTCCACTTCCCCTACACATCAGACTCCTTTTGTGCGTACACACTGTTGCCCTTCTGTACACCTTCATCTCCTAGCCATCTTCTGTTTCTTTCACTCGTGCATACACCATCGTGTGCAAGACATTTTGAGGCATCATACTCCCAACTACCTCCTACACATCACTTCATGTGTTGTGTTCTTAGTATGCACGAGACATTCTTTCTTATTTTTTTTGATATAAGCTGTTTTTTTTTTCCCCTTACCTCCGCACATTCTGTAATGTACTTTTTGATTCTCCCCTACCTTGTGTATCTATATAATGTTCCCAGACTTTCGCTCCATTGTCCCCTGTTTGTTGTGTCACGTCATGCCTAACTTTATGCTGCTCGCATCTCGTTACTGTCACTTTCATACGCTTGCTCTGTTGTGCTTCTTACGTGATACGTATCACCGTCGTATTTGTGCTATCGCTAAATTAGCAGACGAGAAAAATTAAGGAATAAAGGAAGGATGGCACGAATGAAGGATTCAGTGGGACTAGAGAAACGGAAGAAACACAAAAACTGTCTATGAAGGAAGGAAAGACGTAGTAGAGAGCATGGAGATGAAGATCTTCTCCTGCAAGATATGCATATCTACATGTATTTCTGTGTGGTCGTAATGAGCATACTAGTGTCAATCTATGTAGGCCTACCCTTTGCAGATTGTTGAATAATCTGATGTGATTGAATTTGATAACGTCCCTTACACAAAAGTCTTTACCCAAAGAGTTTGCACCATTATTAAAGGCTAACAAACCTGGTGATACACTTTTCAGGGACATACTTGTAGCAAAAGCACTAGTTTTTTACTACACCGCCTGCAATGTGAGAAAACAGGAGGCTGTCCAGTACATGTGCATAAGGAACTTTGGTTGGGATTGACTGGATGATGAGGGAAAGCAAGTGTGGGGGATGAAAGGAGATAAGGGTGGGTAGGTGGGTGAGTGGGTGGGTGGGTGAGTGGGTGGGTGGGTGGGTGGGTGTGTGGGTGA
The DNA here is from genome assembly GCA_034096865.1 of Theodoxus fluviatilis. Lineage (NCBI taxonomy): Eukaryota > Metazoa > Mollusca > Gastropoda > Cycloneritida > Neritidae > Theodoxus > Theodoxus fluviatilis. The sequence goes on along the minus strand of JAWQFJ010001087.1, from coordinate 139,374 downwards.
GTGGGTGGTTGGGTAGGTGGGTGGGTGAGTGAGTGGGTGGGTGAGTGGGAGAGTGGGTGGGTGGGTAGGTGAGTGGGTGGGTGGGTGGGTGGGTGGGTGGGTGAGTGGGTGGGTGGGTGGGTAAGGAGAGGGAAGGATTCCAACCGTTATTGCAGCCACAGTCCCACGCAAATGGAACGTGGTCCGAGATATTCCATTGTAGATCTGCCTGTGACTGTCCAGGAAGGAGAGATATGATGTGTATTTTCTCGGTCTGGGATATTGATTCCCAGGGTCTCCTTTGGAAGGGAAATCCTTGACGAATTGAAATATGTCCAGCCACCGACAGCCTGTCACATTTGTTGATTATTCGTGGGGGAAAAGTTGATTGATGCCGAGGTCAAGTTGACAGGTTTACAAATGAAGCAATTACGTACGACTTGGTCGAGTTAGGAGCGTAAGATGCATGATTGGCTGTGTTGATACCTCTGCCTTGATGCCATTTGTGACAGAGGTGAGCCTGCAGTTTTAGCTGACCTCAAAATCTCTCTCTGCAAATTTTTTTCGAGGAATGCAATAGTTTTTGGAAAGATCACATTGAATTCTTTACGTTAATACCGTCTGATAAGTATTGTCTTTCTAATCGACCAATGTCCTACTGATATTTTCAGACGCGCTCATTTAATCACAATTTCCTCTCTAGTCAAAAATGATAGACGCGTCTATGATGAAATCACGCTTCAGGAAATCCCCCCCCCCCCCCCCCCCTCCCATTCTTCCCTAACAGAGGATTTCCGTGTGGGTTGCCAGTGAAATTGGACCTACGTGATTCGCAGGAAGCGGAAAACTAGGGAAAGTGTGACTTGATTTGCGCTGTTCTGACCAGTTCTATGAATTTTCGTGATCAGTTGCTTTACATAGCCTACAAAAACTTCAATCACTCTTTCTTTCTTTCGTTCTTTCTTTCTTTCTTTCTTTCTTTCTTTCTTTCTTTCTTTCTTTCTTTCTTTCTTTCTTTCTTTCTTTCTTTCTTTCTTTCTTTCTTAAGATATATCAGTTTGCATATTCGCACTTGTTAGCTCCAGCGTGGCTGTGATACATTTTTTGCCCCACTGGAGTTATGAAATCGTTACATTCTGTGCCAACTTGCCGATCATGAGTTTTTAAAACTATTTTTTCTCAATTTTATTCAAAAATACGAAGTAAATAAAACACGAGAACGACCGCTAGTGTTTCCAGCCTGGGATGAGTTAGTCGTAGTGGTGGCAGCGCAGTCCAGCTCCCTTGGAAGAGCTATCGGTTATCTTCTATGTTGACGGAACATGTTTTCCATCTTTAAATATTATGTCTGCAAGTATCGGGGGGGGGGGGGGGGGGGAGGGGGAGCTTGAAAGCTAGGAGGGGAACCCTGAAGTTTTATGCGGTAAATGTGTCGTGTAATGAGTTTATAAGAGCTTTCGGGCATCTTAATTCTTGTGTAAATATGACATGGCATCAATTACTCAATAACCCGAGAGGCAAGACATGTCCCAGCACAGTATAGTGTACATGTATGGTGACAATGCATGGAGCCTTACCACCTGTTAACCTTTCTTGGCTGTGCAATTCCATTGATCACGAACATACTAGAAATGGTTAGAAAGAGAGCAAGATATGTTTCTATTTTCCTAGTTATTCGCACATTACGAATATCTTAGGGAGACGCGGTTTGTCTATCCTCACCTCGAAACCAAATAAAATCCTAGAGCAGTAAAGTGTTTGTTGGAGTGAGGAGCATTTGATTTACAACTTGTCATAGTGTAATACCTCCTTTTTATACTGCATGTCCCATTTTACCGCTCTGAGTGGTGCCCCGGTTGAGTCAATACCCTTTTTTATTTCGAATGTTGATAAATCCCTCAGTACTAAAACTAGACTGACACTTGCCCGCCTTATCAGCTATCTCCTACACTTTTATAACTTTGGAAATATGTTTTTGGTTTATGGATACAGAGGCACTTGGATTTGTGTCATTTTTTATTACTGTGTTTCTGTTTCAGTATTTCCGAGTTCAAACTATCTCAGCTTACTATAGATATTTAACAACTTTGCAATAAAGTGGAAATAAATATATTCTTCTGTCGTACATTTCTGGCTGGTGACATCGATATCAAAGATAAATTATCCACTTATTCATACATTCACCTTGTGACGTGATTAAGTGGTGTGTCAATATAAATAATCTTTTACTGCTGACTATTATAGAATACTATCCACGGGTTTTCATGCAAAACCTGTCACCATGTTTCTGCAACTAAAAAAATGGCATAAAAAGGGGAGAAACAACAAGAAAAATAGACAACTGAGGAGAAAAATCAGTTTCAATAATAAGTTTAATCAATAATAACAATTAAAAGAAAAGCCCACCCCAAAATAAGTGGCCACCCCAAAAAAACAATAACACTCTCCGGCCTCACACGAGCCCAAACGTAAACACACTGCCTCGCTCCAGGCGAGCGGGCGTGGTTCTCACGGCTTCTAGGAAAGCGGCTCGGGCTCGGCCAATCACAGCAGCCGCTGAGATTGACCTGGGCTCCGAGCCATAATTAGCATACAACTGCAGCGTACTGCCTTGCCTGTGAATGAGTCCACTCTTACAGTGACTGGAAAAGGTGTCCTCCCTCCGTCAAACGATAACGGCAGAGAGAAGGGTGAAATGACTATCAGTACAACTCAATTCTCTAGATAAGAATTAGTTCAACATGCAGTGGTTCAAAAACTCCAATCACGCCGTCTTGCAGCAAGGTAGGGGGATAGCGTCTTTCGATAGGCCTTCTGCTCAGGCTTCAAGGATAGCGTCTCTATTAACTGTCCAGATGGGTTTGACTACCACGTACTGATAAGTACTTCAACAACACGGGGATCACAGTTCATCAAGAGTTCAGCTGTCGACCTCGACGGGTAAAGATTTATAGAAAAGCCAATGCTTACCAAAGTCGTCTCTCTTCGCACAAGAAGACACACACATAAATCCGAATCAGCCAACCCTCTGCGTCCTCCGTGGTGGGAGCGAGTGAGGTTCCGACCTCAAGCCTCCTGGTCTCAGTAGTGTCTCTGGTAATCCGAGTGAGACAGTCCACTCACTCCCTCTCAATAGGTAGCCCCAGGCACTTGGGTTCCTCCAGCGACTCGAGGATTCCCCAGCAGACGAACAGCAGATGTCAGGGCGTTGGTGGCGGCGACTCGGCCCAGGGATGGCTTGCCTACCCCCAACCCTTATACAAAAGCTTTACTTACTAGACCTGTGACTACTCAGGCGAGTCACACAATTCGCACAACACGGTGCGTTACAACAGAAAGCGAGGCAATGTATTACAGGCAGAGCGTCTATCAACTAACTTTGACCTCTCCTGACATTCCTGACCTCTATCAGCGATCATAGGCGCTAGCCTCCCGCAATCCACACGCCCAGCGTGTACGCGCGTCAGTCAACGCGTATAGGTGAGGACAATTCTCTTACAGGGCACACTAGAGAAATCATAGACTGCTCCATAGCATCTATTAACTTTAACACTTGAGTCCTGACACAGCAACTTATGCTCAGCGACACAAAGTTCATACGTCCAACACCCCGTATCCTGTAACTCATTTGCTTCCCAGAAGACAATACAGATACGTTTAGAGGATAGCAACTACTACTGATCCCCCTCAATTCCTATCACTCTCTTAGACGTGATAATCATGGAATTACTGACAAAGAACTAGCCCCTCAGGCCCTCCAAGCAATGACTGAACTAGTCAAAGAACAAGGAAACTGGAATCAAAGAATCTGGAATCAAAGAATCTGGAAGAGAATAAAGGCATGTGTCACACACGGTAACCACAGTCGGCCTATACGCATTCATCATTCATTCAGCGGCATGACCCAGAATCGAGAATGACGAGAAAACACGCCCTACGTGGCGTTATTCAGAGAACCCCATTTGTTTTACCCTTGCCCGTTAATATAGAGTGGCGCAATCTCTTTTCCCACACTTTTCACAGAATAACTCGATGGCGAAACAGAGATAAGTTTTCCCGCCCAACTCCCATTCAACGGCTCAACATCAAGGCGATTCCCTCTCTCCCAATTAATTCCAATTAATTTACAACTAACCAACATACCTCATACAGATTCTTGAACGCGGTGTCGTCACCCTCGCTGTAGTGCCCCCCAGCGACTTAGGTGTTAGCGCACGCATGAGGCGGCATGCCTCCAATACGTGCCTAAAGCGGAACGCGCTTACGGCACACCTGCCCGCTCAACAGCAAGCCGTGAAGTGATACTTGAAGGCGCCAAAACGCTTAACGGCGAGCGTCCTCGATCTCATTAGCCAATGAAATCACTCGTAATTTTCCAATCACGAGGTCATAGCACGCGAACCGACACGTGCGAGGACAAAGTCCACGGCCTCAATCCGTGACCTTAGGAAAAGAACATTCGATCCACCCCCCTGTTCATAGTGAAAACCATCCCCCACCCTCCAGGTGGGTAGTAACCGGCCGTGCCCTCTGACCCAAGTTACTAAAAATAACGCCTAGCGTCCGTCCTTAACGTACCAGTCAAAGACAATAGAACAATTTAGGATCCTTTATTCTTTCCTTTTCACTTCCCTTGCGCAATCTTGCGACACACCTCATTTAATTTAGCCTGCTGGAATTCGCAGGTCATGTCTGCGTCAAACTGTTCCCACGTCAACTACACTACATCCACGACAAATGCAAGGGTCCGTTGTATTATGAATCAGGAGAGGTCCCCCCAATTTACATTTCCCTCCCGTGGTGAAGCTTGCGAGACTAACCTGGACTGCATCAAGTGGAGCAGTCGAGTCAAGGGTAGTAAATTCTGGGGGGAAAACTTCAGCGGTACTTCAGGGGGCAGTGCTGTCAGACCCCGCCACCAGGTTCCTGGTCGTACTCGTCTGGTCGATAACGCGGTCAAACGGTTCCAGTAAGCAAGTAGACCTCTTGACGCTGCTTCAGGGAGCGCAGGCAATACGAAAACATACTAATGTTGAACAAGTTGTATCTGGTTTGACGGATGGCGAGGAGAGGACCCTAAATGTGGAATATGAATGGGGGGAAAGGAGGAGGAGCGAGGGGTATTGTACGAGGGTAAATAAGACTGAAAAGAGGAGGTGAGTTGGGGGATGGTTGGGGGAAGGGAGGGGAAAGGGTGGTGGGGGGGAGGCGGGGAAAGCACTATTATTAGACATATAGGGTAAGCACTGCCGCGGAAGGACTTCTCAAGGTGAGATTCAGAAGCCTCGTCTAACTCGCACTTTGCCAACTAACAAAGACGCATAGCCTCTTGGTTGTCCGCGAGGAGTACAGGAGCAAAGTACAAAGCACCGCTTGTGTCTGGTACGCCTTGACAGCATTCAGCTCCTGTAACCGTGCCTTCTTGGCAGCCAGCATTCCACTCGTCTTGAATTCAGAAGCATTGTCTATTTTGATGTGGTAAATGCATGCAAACGACACCAAGATGTCGAGAGCAAACAGCAGTTGAATAAAGATTAATCGCCTCAAAATGTGGAGTAAACTGTGATGATTCGCAATGTCCTGGTCTGAAGGTCTTGAATAACAGCAGCAGTGGAGAGAGAGAGAGAGAGAGAGAGAGATAGAGAGATAGAGAGAGAGAGAGAAAAAAGAGAGAGAGAGAGAGAGAGAGAGAGAGAGAGAGAGAGAGGGGGGGAGGAAGGGAGGGTTAGTTTTTCGCTGACAGTATAATGAATTCCTTTGGACCTGTGCATTATGTACATACATCTTTCGGCCTCGGCATGTCTCGGCATGTCTCGGCATGTCTCGTTGTATGCTCTAATGTGTGCACGCCTGTGGGCGGGACGTAGCCCTGGCGCTCCAGCATCTACCAGGGCTCTCTGACGTGCAAGGTCAACAGGACCGCATTAGCTGAGCAACAGCGGCTGGCTGGGAAAACCGGAGCCATCAACTCACAGGTGCCAAGCACTATTTCCTGCCCTCACTGCCTGACAACCTTGTATGTGCAGACCAGCCCCATAAGCCGTCTGCGCACCCACAGACCTGCTGCGTCCCTATAGATGACTAAATGGTCGTCGTTGGCGCCGACAGACAAGCAGGAAGAAGCATGGGTCTGTGTATGTGTGCGTGCGCACGCGCGCGCGCATATGTTTGTGTATACACATGCTGCGCGCACGCTTGAGTGAAAGCTTGTCTCTGCATGCCTGCCTGCCTGCCTGTCCGTATATGCATTCGTCCGACTATCCGTCCGTCTGTCTGTCTCTTTTACTGTCAGGGAAGCTAACCTGCCGGCTGGCTGGCTAGATGAGTGACTGATTGTCTTTTCTTTGTCATCACGGAGGAAAGAATAGCCAAACAACGGGAATACCCCCGAGCATGCTTTTCGCAGCAATTTGAAAGTAAAACGTAGAAAAACTCAGGCGAGGATGGCACTTATGAGAACAGATACTTCAGCCATTTCTGTGGATCCGTGAAGCGTTTACGGACGATGCAAGGGGTAGGGAGAAGAGTTGGGATTCTTTTCTCTCTTTTTTTTTTTGGGGGGGGGGGGGGTGATGGGGTGGGGGTGGAGAGGGAGACGGTGTTGGGGATAACGATAAACTAGCACGCTTCTCCAGAGGGAAGGGTGTGGTGTCACTTTGGGGACAAGATCGTCATCCGTGGTCCTTTCTCTCCCCTTCACCTCATCCGTCATGCCGTCTGCCGCTCTGTCTCTTCCCGTCATCTTCAACGTCATTGCAAGAGACTCTTGACGTCATTTGCCGACCCCCTTTCCCATTATTCCCTCTCCTCTCCACCCCACCCCCTTGTTTTCTCCCCTTTCTCTTTTTCCATCTCCCTGACACCCACCCCACCACCACCCCCATTCCCTTCTCACACGATAAGTCGCAAGTAGTGTGGGCCAAAAGCAGCTGTAGCAGTAGCAATAGTAGTAGTAGTAATAGTAGTAGCAGTAATAGTAGTAGTAGTAGCAGTAGTAGTAATAACAGTAGCAGTAATAGTCTGGGTGGTAGTATTGGTGGTAGTAGTGGCGATAGTAGTAGTAATAGAAGTAGTTGTTGTTGTAGCAGCAGTAGCAATAGTAGTAGTAGAGTAGTAGTAGTAGTAACAGCAGTAGTAGCAATAGTAATAGCAATAGCAGTAGTAGCAGCAGTAGTGCCAGTAGTACCAATAGCAGTAGTAGTAGCAGTAGTAGCAGTTGTAGTAGCAGTAGTAGTAGCAGTAATAGTAGTAGTAGTAGTAGTAGTAGTAGTAGTAGTAGTAGTGGGGGTGGTAGTAGTGATGGTAGTAGTGGTGATATAAGTAGTAAAAGTAGTAGTAGTAGTAGTAGCAGTAGTAGTAGTAGTAGTAGTAGTAGTAGTAGTAGCGGCAGTAGTGGTAGTAGTAGCAGCAGTAGTAGTAGCAATAGCAGTAGTAGTAGCAGTAGCAGTAATAGTAGCAGCAGCAGTAGTAGTAGTAGTAGTAGTATAGCAGTGCTAGTAGCAGTAGCAGTAGTAGTAGCAGTAGCAATAATAGTAACAGTAACAGTAATAGTAGCAGCAGCAGTAGCAGTAGTAGTAGTAGTAGTAGTAGTAGTTGTAGTAGTAGTAGTAGTGGTAGTAGTAGCAGCAGTAGTAGTAGCAATAGCAGTAGCAGTAGCAGTAATAATAGCAGCAGCAGTAGTAGTAGTAGTAATAGTAGCAGGAGCAGTAGTAGTAGTAATAGCAGTAGAAGTAGAAGTAGCGTCAGTTTGTATTTTTTGTGTTCACTGGTCCCCATCTGACTGTGATCTGTTGTTTGTATTAAAAACATATTTGAAGAGAGTTCATTCGGGAAAACCAGGTTGTGTTCCTCCATGGTATATTCTGGCTGTGGGGCGAATGTGTATTTCAAGTAGGATGACAGCTATGTGTGAGAGTGTTTTTCAAGCGCTTTATGAGGGGAAAGTGGGGGGCTGTCCTTCATAGTGGAAAAAACCCCAACCCACCTCAGTCACTGTCAAATGAAGGCGCCATGACATTTGAGCTACATAGTAAACCTCGTTTTCATCTACCTGCCGTGCTGGGGTCTCTGAAAATAGAAAATATAACTGGTTGCCTTTTCTTCTTTCTACCATGTGATATGTATGATATTGGAAGTATCAGTTGATAACGATGTGTACTATCGAACGATTTGTAAAGATATTTATTCAGAACCACGTACTCTTTATTTTGTGTTTTATATAATTATATGAATGCCACTTGCAGTGTTGACGTACTCAAAAGGGAATTTGCTCCTCCGTGTAATCTTTGTATGGGTTATATAACTGCTATTTAGGTAGTGATATGTGGTGTTGTACGAGTTGCAGCGACCTGTAACATCAACAAATGAAACATTTCATGCTTTATCTCTTCTGATAGTCGACACTCATCGTGGCAGAAATGTTTTTATTTATTCCTTCTCTTTTACAGTGCTTTGTCACATTTGGTGCAGTAGGCCAAGGTTTCTCTCTGTCGTAATGTCATCAGTATGAATGTTTAAGTTCTCAACATCTCACTTTATAAGGAAAAGTGCTTTTTTTCCCTCAGGGAAAACAGCAATGACATTCTGTTAATTAAGACTGCACATTTTATTTGAGTACGTTTTCTTCTTGTTTTATCTAGAAAAAGTGAAATTTTGTGTTGCAGATTGAACTGAATAAGAAGAATAGGTCATGTTACTTGGATTGTGTGATGTTAGTACGTTACAAGTGTGACGTGCTACGTTCAAAGTGGGACGTAATACGCTCAAAGTGTGACGTAGTGCGCAAGTGTCTTAGTGTCAATTGCTGGGAAAGTGTTTAATATGCCACTTACTTTGCAGTAGTCGGTACTTTCAAGTATGCTGTGATCATTGTGAAAATATTCTCGAATATACTATATAAAAAGGTAAAGGTGTGGTTTTTTATAGCGACTTACACCCTTTGTCTGGGTCTCAAAAACACCCGCAACTAAGCACGTTTCCTTTAACAACAAACATCATTAAGTTGTATCAATCTTTGTCAAAAGTGTAGATGTAAACTTCCATCAAGACATCTGACCTTCCTTGCAACAGTCATGCATTCGTACATTTATATTTTTCCATTGAAATTCCCTTTTTTTCTCCCTACCCCAATTTCCTACCCCCGTTTCAGCTAACACAATGGACCACATATTCAACCAAATGATTACATCTCCAGCCGAGCAGAGCTGAAGAGTGGTGCCTCAATAAAATTCCTTTGCAAAACGGACCTCCGCGAATCGGATCCCGTAGGCTGACGTTAGGAACCGAGGAGCTCCAAAGGGACCCGAACAGCGCTGTGTCGTTGTAGAGCAGTTGACTTCTGCTACGCAACAGACTCATTACGCGTTTCCCCACAGCAGGTCGCGTAGTTCTGATGG
>JAWQFJ010001087.1:77500-125000 GCA_034096865.1 Theodoxus fluviatilis | reverse complement strand
GATGACTCGATAATAGTGTCTTTGGGAGATGGAACTAAAGTAGATGGGGAGGGGTGAATGAGGAAGGGTAAGTGGAAATGGAATTGAGGTATAGAATATTTTCAAAGCATTCCTCAGTCCCATGGAGGTAAACACTTCTTGTCCCTCTGTCTTCCCTTTCTCTCCACCCAGTGGACGTAAACACCCTTTGCTCTCCAGTCTTCACGCTCTACATTCTCTGAAGGTAAACATCCGTTGCCCTTTCTGTGCACTCTCCTCCCTCAGAGGATGAAAGTTCCGCAGAACTCCAACTTCTGCATGCAAAGACCACACACAAGATCGGTCAGTACCCGATCTAACTCTTCTTTCAGTGTCCTGTGCAACAGCTGTTTAAAAAGTAACCCCCACTGCAACACGTTGCACACACAAAGGTGCGGTGACAACATATATTATAACCTACACTAAAGCTATTAAATAGGTCACAAAGTGCACGAACACGCTGGCTGCAAGGTTTTAGATCATGCCCATTGTGGAGATATAACGTCATGCGTGAATACCTTTGACGAGCAGTTCAGCACTAATTCAACACGGCATGCAGTAATAACCTGCGCCAGGTACAACAGGAAATAGTAGGGTGTTAGTGCATCATGGTGCAAAACACTCTTCCCTACCACGATAGTCTTCCTAGGACCTGCCAAACAAGGATGGAGGATGGGCTGTTCGAGAGTGCAGCAGAAGGGCAACATTCTTGTGAAGAAACCACATTGCCCGACCTTGGTGCAAGAGACAAGAAGAGGCTGTTGGGGCAGTGGAAGATAGAATGAGAGAGGCAAGTAGGACGGAATGGGGAGGGGGAGGCATTGGGAGGAGAGGAGCCGAGCGGAAAGAGGAGTCGGTTGTCTGGACCACTTGTAGATAACACCGTCCAGACCTTGCTTGTAATCTGGGCGAAACTGCCTGGCATTTCTAAGCAAGTTCAGGAACCTTCCTGGGTTCAGTGCAAACTCAGTGCACTCCTGTGCTCGCTGCAGCATCAGTTTCTGTTGTTCGGGGTCTCCCTGTGGCCAGGTACGAACCTCTTCACAGATTGGTGCGGAACTCCTACTGAATTTGCAAGTACGTAGGAGTGCAGGAATTTGCGGGTCAAGATTCCATTACGATCAGAGGACTTCAGAAAGAAACTGTCGATTCTTGGTTGTAATTGTCCTTTTACATCGAGTATATGAATAGTTACTTTGTATACTGAATTTGTTAAAACATACCATTGTACTCATCTCATTCTCAGCAGAAGAAGAGATCTGACCGTAAATGGATTCCCAGCGTCATTAACGTCATGAGTTAAACCATCATTTGAGGTTTACCATTATGGATGACAATTTACATTTAAGGTGAAAAATGCTTTGCTATTTATGCAATATGCTCATTTGAAGATGAACCATAATCCATGAAGCTGTATCGAAAGCTTTTTTGTCTAGACAGAAGTTTTTTTCCTTACAGAGATGCAGAGGTAATTCATATATAGATACAATAAGAGACAAAAAAATCGTTTGAAATGAAATAAACACACACACGTGCACACACACATAGGCACACAGATCCTCCCCCCACCCCCATCCGCACACCTACCCCCCCCCCCCCCCCAACACACACACACATGTAGAGAGAGAGAGAGAGAGAGAGAGAGAGAATAACAAACAGACCGACAGATACACGGTCAGAGACAGACCCACAGACCCACTGACGAACAAACACAAACACAGGAAACACCCCCTTCCCCTCTCTCTCTCTCTCTCTCTCTCTCTCTCTCTCTCTCTCCGTCTCTTTCTCAGAGTCTGTCTTTTTCCTTTTCTGTCTCTCTCTTTATCTCTTCCTCTGTCTCTGTCTATATGTCTGTCTGTGTGTGTGTCTGTCTGTCTGTCTGTGTGTCTGTCTGTCTGACTGTGTGTCTGTCTGCCTGTCTGTCTCTGTCTCTGTCTCTCTGTCTCTCTCTCTCTCTCTCTCTCTCTCTCTCTCTCTCTCTCTCTCAAATACCTTCCACACACAAAATAAATACAAGCTCATGATATTTTATTTCATCAAGACGTAGACCACCGATGACTATGAGCCTGACTCCACGTCACCTACATGTATATGCAGCCATTACCGTGTCTCTCCAAGATGGCGATTTCAAGACGGGCTCTTAACAGTCGCTGCTGAAAGGGACAAGATTGTGAAGTCGATGGCGTTGAAAGTTATTTGCAAGGGTCAGCTGATTGTGCCAGGACAATGGCTGAGAGTTCACAGTCAGTCATGTCCACACTTCTCTTGATGGTCCTAGTTCCGATGAACGAAAATGCCAAAATGGAAGAGCGAGCGAGCAGCGTGGGATGACAGCCAATAAAAAGTGCTGATGGTTCTTCGCACTTTTACGACATGATGGCCTCTGGGAGTTGCAGCAGGGCAAAGGGTTGGTGCTTCTGAGCGAGGTCTTGGCTCTAAAGGTCCTTGTAAGCACCACCGCGAGCTGTTTCTTATGAAAAGCAGGTCGATGGCATTTCGCTTAAAAGCTATGCCGCTGTAATTCAAGAATGCTCTTTTCTTTGACGAAGTTTGGATTCTTTTCCTGGAGTTCCATGACCTCTGTGAAAAAAAAATCTTGAATTGAGTGTTTGATGAACTTTAAACTGTTTCCTTCTCCCTACTTTTGTTTTCGTCATTAAATGATACTGTGTGTGTCTCTCTTATCTCGTTGTGTGTGCGTCTCCCCCCCCCCCCTCCCCCCCATCTCATTCTGTCTGTCTGTCTGTCTCCCTTTCTCTCTCCCTCTCTCTCTCTCCCTCTCTCTCTCCCTCTCTCTCTCCCTCCCTCTCTCTCTCTCTCCCTCCCTCCCCTGTCTTTCTCTCTTTCTCTCTCTCTCCCTCCCTCCTTCCCTTCCTCCCTCCCTCCCTCCCTCTCTTTCTCTCTCTCTCTCTCTCTCTCTCTCTCTCTCTCTCTCTCTCTCTCTCTCTCTCTCTCTCTCTCAAGAAACAAGGCAGGCTCGTGTCTCATACAAGGTGTACTGTGTGAAGCTTGGAGGGCCACGGAGTTCCGATTACTCTGTGAAAGAGTGAAGGAGCTGAAGGACTCGACACTCATCCCTCCAATGATAAACACATGAGCGAGCTCAGCTGAACAATACAAGCACAAGCCTGCCATTGCTGCTCCTGACCAGACTGACAATGTATGTGCTACTGAACAACTGGCCATCACCAACCTGTCTCTCTCAAATCTTCCGGAACTGGCTATCCACCCTGACTCATGCCAGGCTGACAAGGTGGCCGATGGAGACATTCCTCCAAATCAACCAAATCAGACACTCCTTTCTGAGCAGAAGATGACCTCAATTTCAACCGAGAATGAAACTATGTTTTCCCTCTCAGAGGACCCAAACTTATCTAACGCAATGTTAACTTCACCGGCAACACAACAAAATTCAGTACAAAAGTCAGTAGCAAAGACAGTACATGCAACAAATGCGCCAAATCAATGAAACAACAGCTGTGCTTTGCATGCATAATGGACATGTTCCAAGATCTGAAAGTCCAGACTGACAACAGAAGCAAAGCTCGCTCCCGGTCAATAGAAGATGATCTCACAACTCTCAGGACTGAAAATGCTGAACTCCGCGGTCTAGTGTCAAACCTGACAGCAAAGCTTGAGACGGTGGACACAAGACTGAAGGAAATCCTGAATGCGCAAAAGAAGAAAAAAGAGACATGGGAACTACAACTTCTCCAGACTGCAGCAAAACCCGCGCTTCTTCTACTTCAACAACCACCAGCGTCGAACAGCACCCTTCCGAGCCTCAAACAACAAATCTGCCTCAACGCTCCTCCTGTGCCCAACCCAACAGCCTCAAACGCAACGGTACCAATCAGAGTGGGTCTCAGCAGTCTACACCTCACCATGGCAGAGCAGCTACTTTCCATCCAGAGAAGAAGGAGTCCGTTATGTTCCCTAGAACAAAGCTGTCTCAAGAAAACGGGTTCATTTTTCCAGCTACCACCATCTGGAAAGATCAGACGACTTCTCGTGGGGAACTCTGATTTCAGTCATGTCAGTCGGAGACAACTAGATCCAACTGGTGCTACTCCATGGATCCACAGTCAAAGACTTGATTGGTGCCCTTGGCTTGTGTCACCCTCGAGATGATGTGGCTAGTGTGGTGGTGCACACTGCACCAAGCGAAAGCCCCAGTAACGTTGACTCATCCATAAAGGACTATAAGAATCTAACCTCTCTAATTTGTCGGGTGTTCCCTGAAGCTGCAATAGCACTCACTGCAATCATACCCAGAAAAAAGAACACAGTCTAGATGACCTCCTCTCTGAACAAACACCTCCTAAGAGATCTGCAAAAAGAAAAATATAACTCTTCTTCATGAGCTGCGCTTTTGGGCTGCAGATGGAACCATCGACTCTCGTTTGTTTTCAAATGACAGGCACATCAACGAGAGAGGAACTGCAGTCTTACTATGTCAGATCGCAAAGTTTCTGAGACAGGACCCACCTCCTGCAAGATCCACCGCCATTGCTCATGGGACGGAAAAGAAGAGAACAAAACTGGAACACCAGCAAGCAGAAGACATCTACAATACAGAATTTCCTCCTCTCCCTCGAAAACGGCAGTTAAACCATTCCAGCCCTGCAACATGGCCAGAGCAAATTCATAGCATTTCAAACAGCAAGGACACTTGTCTGAACAACAACAATGATAAACTAAATGACATAGTACAGACAGGTAGAATACAGACAGTAACTGGCCCTAACCTCAACAAGGACGTACTGCTTTCTGTGACGGAGAAGAAACCCCAAAACACCAACACTCAGTGTCCCGGCCAAACACCCCTTAAGGCCTCCGCACACGAGGCAACCAAAGTCTCTTGCCACGTTGCTTGCGGCCGGTTGCTTGCCATGTGGCAGGCAATGCTGGAGGCTGAGCTCGCACACGCTTCCACTGTGACCTTTCACCTCTTGCCACGTTGTGAACATGCAATGATTACAGTCGACCCGCGGGCGTGTGACCTGCATTTCCATTTGTAAAAGGTTGGAGCTTTCACGACCTATTGATGCATTCAACATACAGCTTTCATAAATTAATGCTGTTCATGGCTTACATTTTCTTTGGATGAGGTTTCTAGTATCCCAAAATACAGCGTTTTCTGTGCGAAGCGCATAGCCATCTCCACCATTTAATTTTGCGAACAGTCGTGACAACGTGCCCGGTGATTGGTGGATTCACAGAGAGTGGCTGGAGTGGCATGCCACTGCCCCCAAAACTAGAACAGGTTGAAACACGAGCAACTCAGTTGCTGGTGGCGTGGAAAGTTGCTTGGAATGCCAGTTGCTTTCAACCGGCATCGCACACGAAGCAATGTATGGCAAGCAATCAAGTTGCCGGAGTGGAGTTGCCTCGTGTGCGGAGGCCTTTAGATGTCAAACAGAAAATGTAGAGGTGCATGCAACTCAACCTTTGGTTCCTGAGTGCAGAATGCCCGCTACTTCCAGGTTGCCCCACCAAACCATCCCTCAAAATCCTCTGATGGCCCCCTACCAACACTTTCATCCTTTTTTCCCATTCTTTCCTCCATACATGCAGTGGCAATATCCTCACCCCTTCAATGGTCTCCATCCAGAACCAACAGTGAGAATACCAGTTGGCTACAGTATTCTTCAATGGATTTTTGGCGTGAACGATGAATACTTTGCCAACGTTATTTTTTTTCTTTCTTTCTCTTCCCATCCAATCCAGTGACAGTTAGGTATCATTATCAACAATCATGGTCCATAAACAAAATGTACACATAGGACATATAAATGTATATATATAATTTATACAATAAAGTGACGGACATTGGTGCTCTTATTCAGAAGGAACAGTTAGGCATTCTTGGAATAAGTGAATCTCACCTTCACAGTGAAATCAGTGATGAAGCAATTGGAATATCAGGATTTGACATCGTACGTCGTGATTCTGTGCTACTGTCATATCCTAGACCATAGAGTATCCTAAAACGTAGAGCGTGACCTACTTACATATTATTAACATGGCGAAATATGGGTTTTCATCGTTTTCTTTCACCTAATTACCCGATCACATGATACTTTCCTCTAGAAATGTCTGTGTAATCACACGCTGCAAAGACAAAAATCTTTGGGTGCGAGATTTCATAAAACGCTCACCGTTACAATCGGCTAATCACAATTAAGATAACAAGAGTAGGCGGGGGAAAGTCATCTCTGTCCAATCACAAGATTTGGCGGTGAACACGTCATGTTAATAATATGCAAGTAGATCACTTCAGCATTGTAACTTCCCAGATGAATGGAAAAATGCTAAAGTTATCCCTCTACCAAAAGTGAAAACTCCTGGCACAAGTCTAGATGACTTCCGACCCATATCAGATCTATCAATTTTATCAAAACCAATTGAAAAGCATGTTCACAAACATCTGTTGGCATTTCTTGATCGGCACAGTCTTCTTCACCTCCTTCAATCGGGCTTCCGACCAAAACATTCCTGCCATACTGCATTATCCCACCTGATAAGACACTTGGCTGCACGCCATTAATTTAACACCACAAAAGTGATAGGATCTGTCTTCCTAGATTTTAGAAAAGCCTTTAACATGGTACATCATGGCATACTATTGGATAAACTAGCTCTTTATTTTCATGGTCACATGACTGAGAAGTTTTTTCAGTCATTCCTGGATAATCGACAACAATGTGTCCAATTCAATGGGCACGTTTCCAAGTACTGTATTCTAAAAGCGGGTGTCCCACAGGGATCTGTACTAGGCCCCCTCTTATTCTGCTTATTCATAAATGACCTACCCTTGCATGTCACAGATAGAAAGGTCTCATATGTTTGCAGATGATACAACGCTGTGTACCACGGACAGCTCAACCGAAGCTGTGACAGATAGACTCCAAAAGAGTCTTGATGAAATATGTTGCTGGTGTCTTTCAAATCATGTGGTCCTCAACCCATCCAAAAGCAAGTATATAGTGATAACCACAAGGCAAAAAATCAACTACATCCTCTGTCACTCCCACTTGATGCGGGACCGATAGAAAAGGTGAAAGAACACAAAGTGCTTGGGGTGATGATTGACAAACAGTTAGACTGGAACTCACACATAAATCTGGTGTGCAAAAATATTTCAAGCAATCTTTTTCTACTGTCAAAGCTGAAGCACTTTGTAGTCACGGAAACCTGCAAAATCTTTTTCAGTGCCCACATCATATTACACATCAATTATGCATTAACATTGTAGGGTAACTGTAGTGAAGCTAATTTGAAGAGAGTTAATTCACTATTCAGAAGAGCTTCTAAGCTTATGGTCCCAAATAAATCTCTCAGCACTGAAAAGAAAATGGAAATGCTTGACATTTTGCCTCTCCATAAGCATCTGCAGCTCAATAAGTGTGTGCTTGTGAAAAAGGTAAAAGATGACCGAACAGTAACGGAACACCAGAATATCTAACCAAACTATTTGAGCAGTCATCATTCAGAGGACATGACAAATTTCTCCTGCCTCAGCCTCGGCGCATGGTTTGTTCAAATCGTGCCTATCTTACTCTGGGGCTGCTCTGTGGAATACACTGCCTGATGATATAAAATGTATATAAAGTATGTTCAAAGAAAAAATTCGCACTATTCTCAGGCATCATCCTATGACATAGTTTTCCATGCTTTCATCTGACGTCTAGACAGTGGAATGGCTAAGTGTGTATCCTACATTGTTCATTCTTCACATATGGTTACATCAGGCCACCTCTGGCTGAACTATTGGAAGGGTTCCGGCTGATTGGGGGTGGGGGAGTAGGGGAGGGAGTGCACATCAAGAGGCTTTGGCCTACATGTATGTTATTTGTTTTTAATATTTGGATGTTTAGAACATTGTTTTTTATGTATATATGTCATTCTAGTTACGTCAAGTTCCATATTTGAATTTTGCTTCTCTGGTACACTATCTACCCATTTTAGTATGCTTAAGAAATTGTACATGTATAATACTTGCGATAATTATACTCTCTCTCTCTCTCCTCTCTTTCTCTCTCTCTCTCTCTCTCTCTCTCTCTCTCTCTCTCTCTCTCTCTCTCTCTCTCTCTCTCTCTCTCTCTTCCTCCCTCCCTCCCTCCTCTTACTCTCATCCCTTCCTCCCCCAGCTTCCCCCCCCCCCCCTTCTCTCTCTCTTATCACACTTGATGTTAAAGGCCATCTACGCCAATGTGCAATGGTGCATACGCTGGGGGCACGAGCTATCTGAGTATTTTGGTTGTTCAGCCGGCGTGAAACACGGGACAATCGAGAGTCCTTCAATTTTTTCTCTATACATAAACTCAGTAGCAGAATATGTGCGAAGTAATTTTAGGCAAACATGGTGTTCAGCTGGTACCTGGTATGACTGAGGTATTCCTTTTGCTTTTTGCTGATTATGATGTCGTGCTTATATCGACTAGGCCTGTTGGCCTTCAACATCAGTCATCAACTTGATAACCTTGTGCATGTATCAAATACATTAGATCTTAAGGTTAACATCGAGAAAACCAAAGTCATGGTGTTCAGAAGAGGCGAACATTTGGGTCTGGGTGAAAACTGGTCTCTCGAAGGGACAGATAGAAGTAGTCAATCACTACAAATATCTGGGATACGTGTTTACCAATAAACTGTCCACCGAGGCCACATTAGAAGATCTAGCAGTGAGAGGGAAGCAAAAAGGTGTGCAGGTGTTGAGAGTACTGTGGAGCCTTCGTAGTATGAAAACGAAGATATTTACAAACATATTTGATGCACAAGTCCAATCAACCCTTTTGTATCCGTCAGAAATATGGGGACTCACAAAAAGTCCCACAGTGGAGAGAACTCACACTTTTATATATGCAAAAAGTTCTTGGGACTAGACTGGAGAACTCCAAATCACATGGTCTATGGAGATCTTGGGCGCTATCCAATTTCAGTAAATAGTAGCATCAGAGTTATAAAGTATTGGCTGAAACTATGCAAAATGGGAGAAAGTAGACTCCCAAAGCAAGCACTTATGATGCTCCTGAACTCCCACATTAAAGAAGGTCGAAACTGGACAGAAAAGGTGAAGTGCTGTCTGTTTCAACTCGGCTTCGGATATGTGTGGATGAACGGACAAGTTGCAGACGAGAAACGTTTCATGCTGCAACTAAAACAGAGGATGAAAGATTGTTATCTCCAAGACTGGAGTGGTAAAAATACCAGTAGTGACAGATACAGGTGGTTTTCATCTATTAAGCTAAGTTTTGGTTTAGAAAATTATTTGAACACATTGGATATAAATTTTTTAGAGATGTGTTTATTCGATTCCGGTTTGGAATAAATGAACTGGGTATTAACAAATTGTTTGGAAGTAAACAAGACGTAAAATGTCCATTTTGCGAGGAAAGAGAGAACGAGGAACACTTTCTGTTGTCATGTCCCGCATACCAGCAACTAAGGGAAAAATACCTAGAGCGGTACTTAAATAAGAGAAAGTATGGTAATGTATGTCAATGTCTTATGCAGGGAGCTAATGACATAATGACAAAATCAGTAGCTATGTACATATTTTATGCCTTTAGATTAAGGGAACAAAAATTAAAAGAATAGATGAGTTTGCTGGGTTGTACAAGCAACTATGAATCAGTTGGTACAAAAATGGAACATTTGTAATTATTGTCCAATACATTATCATTATTTATCAGGCACTTGACATATATATGTACACACCTCAAAAGAAAGGACAAGGGAAAACCCTGTGAATTAAATAATTTAATGAAACAATATCGAAATAAATAAATCAAAATTATAATACATGTACACACATGCACAAAAGGTGTTTATTTTTGGTTTAAATTAATTTCGTTTTTCGTGTCTCGGAAGGCTTTTAGCCGTGGGCCAACACCTTTTGTGCATGTGTGTACATGTATTATAATTTTGATTTATTTATTTCGATATTGTTTCATTAAATTATTTAATTCACAGGGTTTTCCCTTGTCCTTTCTTTTGAGGTGTGTACATATATGCCATATAACCCTGAGCAGCATTCACACTTACGTGTGGAAGATGTATATCAGGCACTTGATGTAAACATAATGTTCACATGCATGTACAATGGGTCGATGGCCTCAATAAACCAGTTCAGTTCAGTTCAGTTCTCTTACCACACTTGAATATTTTGCCTCAAGGGCTGAATGTAAGAAAGGCACTACTGCCTAATTCACTACCCTTGTAAAATACAGTTCTTTCATTTGTTCATTTTCTCTCTCTCTCTGACCCCCCCCCCCCCCCCCCCCCCCCCCCCCCCTCCCTTCCTCCCTCCCTCCCAGCAATGCGGTCAATCCACTCTTAACGATGGTGACTCTTGGCAGTGACAGGAAAGGACTTGCGCATTCCCTGTGCCTGACAAGGGCCCTTCTACAAAACACCATTCCTCAAGAAAACACTCTCCCTGGTGCTTCCACAACGGGAGCCAGATCGATGGCAGGAGAAGACTTGGTAATGGGGAACTGACCTCGCCTTGTCTCCAGCCCCGCCCGCTGGAAAGGGGGGAGGGGGGGAGGGGGGGGAGGGGGGGAGGGGGGGAGGGGGGGGGAGGGGGGGGAAGAGGTAGGGGGTAGAGGATATGAGACGTCTGAGCAGACTATAGCTATATATTATAGTGTCTCTGGTCTGAGGTGAGGTGGTGGAAATGGGGGTAGGGGGCGAGGGTGGGGGTTGGGATAGGGATGCGCAATGGTCAGGGATAAGACTGAAGCCGGATGTGGGGTGGGAAATGTGAGTGGGTGAGATGATAAGTGAGACAGAAAGTAGGGGTGGGTGTGGGTGTGGGAGATGATCTGGGACTGGAGTAAAGGGTGAAAAGGAAGAGGTGAACCAAGGTAGGAGTGGAAGATTGAAAAGGGATGTGGGGTAAAGGAAGGGAAGAGGGAGTGAAGGTGAAGGATGGGATTGGGTTGGGGGGGGATGGGGGGGGGGGGGGGGGGGGGATGGGATGGCTAATGGGGAGAGGAGAGGAAATGATGGGGGCGGAGGTGGGGGATGGGATGGCTGAGGAGGAGAGGAAAGGAGATGATGGGGTTGAGGCAGCCAGGGTTTAAATCTGGGGAAAGTGCTCTCACCACGAAACAAATTGATGTCCACAGAAAAATGGAGTGGCTACAACGGGTTAGGGTTGACTGGGACACCACAGGGCCAGGAAAGTGGCAGGACGTGGGTTTTGGCACTGAGCACAAGACCACTGCCACAGGCAAGGTGTTCCACGGTGCGGACACTTGGGCCAAGGATCAAGAGGGTCACGACAAGAAAACCGTCCTCATGAACAGTTGGGGTTCAGAAAACTCTAGAGAGGGCATAATGGCAGAAAAAAAAGATAAATGGATAGAACTGAATTTGTACATTCAGCTGTTATTATACTTCACCAAAATGTGCTTGACAGTGAATAGGAACTCTGAATGACCACATCAACACAAACATATATATGCAAATGGATATGTACTCCCCTAATAGTAATAGATGGCAAACTTTAAAAAAAGAGGGTAGTTTTAAAGAGGTGAAAGCAATGGTGGACATACGCATCATGAGCAAACAGAATCATCCTCCAAGAGTATTTCTGTGACTGGCTGACTGCAGGTGCAAAACAAAACAATGATGTGGTAAGAATTTGCTTTGATCACTGTGAGGATACAACAGCTAGCAAATTCTCAATTTTTAAGTCATTTTCAGGCACAAAGCAACAGCAAAGAGTAACATTTGCTTAAATTTGCAAGCTGTTGTGACCAGTAATGAAATTAATTTTATTTACCACTTTTTAAAATTTGAATTAAGTACTCCATGACTACGTTTATGCAGTCAGTCTGCAAAATTGTTTCATGTCAAAATTCCTACATCTCTACATAATAATATGTGCTGTCATTAATGATATTGTGCTATACAGCCAATCTCAAATGATCATGATAACTAAAGGTTTGTGTTGTTCCAGATAAATACAGGAGACAATTTTCAAAGTTGTGAGCCTCTCAGATTGCACTGATACAGGCAAAGGATAAAAGACATCTCATCTGTTCAGTTCAGCTGCAAACAACTTGAACTAGTCAAGATTTACATGAATGCAACATAGAAAAATCAATAGCCAGGGAAATATGCGAAGCAACTAGTTGGTTAAAGTAAACCTTAGTGTACATATAAGAAAACATACATGTTCAAGTAGTGATGTACAGAGACAGAGAAATGAGGTGCAAGCAAACAATAGTGCTGAGCCGGGGAGCAGAGATGGAGACAAGGGAGGGGAGCAGAAGAGAAAAAGGATTAATAACACCATGCTGACCATGAAGGTTCCAGTGCAAAGACCCAGGCCTCACAGACCAATAGAGCCTTGTGGCTCCCATGAGAGGGTCCAGATGGAATTGGAGTGGTGGAAATGGCCAGATCCTGTTTTATGTAGCACCTTTATTCCCTGTTGCTCTCTACCCAGCAGTCTGCCACTCACACTCCTCTGCATCTCCTGCTGCTGGTGTGAGTCTGGTGTATCCGTGATATTCCACTGACTATATTCCTTGCACATGTATGTGTGTGTGTGTGTGTGTGTGTGTGTGTGTGTGTGTGTGTGTGTGTGTGTGTCTCTGCATGCATGGCATTCATCTATCCATTTATCCATCCCTCCATCCATCTCTTCATTTGTCTATTGGTCTGTCCAACTGTGCCTGCCCATGTATTTTGTCTGCCTACAAATATTTTCATACCTCTGCCTGGTTGCTTCCCCCTACTCCATTAACATCTTTTCCCCCCAATATGATTAACTGCATGCATGTGATATCAGTCTCTTTTCTCCTGTGTGTTTCCGTTTCCTGTCATAACATCTGCTTATGTCCTCTAAATGTGACTCTTAAAATCAGATGAAAATTGGATATATAAGTATGGTACCTGAACAACAACAAAGTATGGTGCATATAATTTCTTTTGCAGATCTTCATACAACTGTTTTACCTTCTGTGCTGGGGTGAGTAGGTTTTGATATGACTGTCACTGTGGCCGTTTGCCTTTTATCTTTAGTCTGTCCAAGCATAAGTGTTTGTGTCTGTTTCAAGACTGATTACTGATTAACACCTCACAAGCTGGTGGACTTAATAATCTGTTTGTTCTCTCTCTCTCTCTCTCTCTCTCTCTCTCTCTCTCTCTCTCTCTCTCTCTCTCTCTCTCTCTCTCTCTCCCCTCCCCTTTCTCTCTCTCTCTCTCTCTCTCTCTCTCTCTCTCCCCTTTTCTCTCTCTCTCTCTCTCTCTCTCTCTCTCTCTCTCTCTTTCTCTCTCTCTCTCTTTCTCTCTCTCCTCCCTCCCTCTCTCCCCATGGAAAGGAGTATGCCACCAGGAGAGTAGGCAAGATGGAGGAGATGGGGGAAGAATAGGCCCTGGTTTATGGAGCACCTCCGCCTCTCTCCACACTATCAATTTCAGGAAGAGACATTAGGCAACCACCAATCTTCCCCAGGATTGGTCCAGAGAGGTCCTTCCAGGACAATGGGGGACAGACATAGAGGAAGGGTATTGGACCTCCTGGGCTGTATGTACTGTATTAATGTAATGTAACCAAGCCAGGAATGCATAGGTAAAAGTATATATATGCATTCCAAAATGAGAAAAAATGGAGGAATGAAATGTTAGAGAGAGAGAGAGAGAGAGAGAGAGAGAGAGAGAGAGAGAGAGAGAGAGAGCTTGAATGAATGCTGACATTAAGATGATACTGTTCACAAAATAGTGCAAAAGGAGCATCGTTTTATAATTGTAATTTTCTGAGTTGTGCAGTACCATCAGTAACCATCAGTAGACACAAACAATGCTGCTTTATGCCTTGCCTTTGAAGATGGTGTGATGGGAAAGTAACGTGCATTAAGTGAATGAAAATTGGGATGTCTGAGCAAAAATACATTAATCATTTTATGTTTTTTATGACTTTTTTCCCAAGATTCTTGAGACTGATGATAACAAAATTAAACAACAGAAGCAAAATAATACCAAACGAGACCATTTTCAGATTTTAGCTGTCAATTATGACAGCTCAAGATATATAACTGAAGAAAAGTTTATAACAGTGAAAAATGTGCATGCAAAGGAATTTATAAGAGACTCATACTTTAAATTTTCTACTTATCTTTTCACTAAAAATTCATTTGAAGAATACAAAAGCAAAGTAACTTCAGCAACTCTAATGTACCATTACAAGCCGATTCTGACATTATCTTCAGTATCTGCTTCAAAAAATAGGAACTGCTAATATAAAGTGATATCTGTTTTGTTTACACGGTTATTCTTAACATTACAACATGTCTTTAGTTTCTAAACTGTTCACAAAATGTTTAAGATCATGATGGATGTTGCAAGAATAATGGAACATGTATTAATTGAGGGAAAAGTAAAACAGATCACACTTTTTCACAGATGTCAGGAAATGATCAAAAGAAATGAGAGGTTCCTGCCATTGCTAAACAAAAGAAAGTAATGTGTCTACACAAAAGGTAAACTGTTATCCTCAGTAATGGCCCATTTTATGAACCAAATCAGTTACTTTTACACCTCAGACTGCATATCATTTTCAACAATTGAAATATCTTTATCTCTCATCCTTCATCTCCTTTACACACACATATTGATAGAATCTTCCATCTCATGCAATACCTGTAATAGCAGCAATGTTTAATGTATGACTGCAACACACATATTTAAGCACCAGAAAGAGATGGATGGTTGAATGGAGTTTTACTGCCTATCAGCCTTTGTAGGCTATGTAAGGCCATTATGCAGGAAAATCACTAGAATAGTTCAGAGTAAACGTAAATCAAGTCACGAAGTCCCTAGTTATTCACCTCTGACGAATTGCATAGGGAGATGAGGTGGGTCTATTCTGACCCCCAACCCACAGGGGGCCTCCAGAAAGAGATTTAAAGAAAATATGTACACAATGCAGCCTGCAGCCAAAGCTATTTGAAGCCCTTTTCCTCAGCTGCAATCCCCAGTTGTTGGCCCTTCAAGGCTGACTCAATTAGCTCAGCAGTACACTAATAAAATTAAGCTTGAATCCTCACCTGACTGATTCTGTTGAAGCCATACTGTTTGAACCTTTCATCATAGAGAGGCAGGCTTCTTGGTGCTATGTAGAAAGGTTCCCATGGATCCTTCCAGCTCAGTGTGTAGGCAATTTGGAACTCTTCCATCTTGTCAGCCAATCCTTTCCCAACAGCACTCCACCTGTCATAGTCTACATGCTTCTGACACTTCCAGCAGACATCGGCATAAAATGGTCTTAGATTCCCTGCCTTCCAAACTGCAAGAAGTTCAGTCTTAGATGAGGGGAGAGTAGCTTCTTCTTTGATTTCAAAAGCTGGCACCACATAAGCATTTCTTTCACTCTCAGAGCTGTTATCTTTGAGGTGCCTCCTGGCCATGAAACTACTAAAATCTGTCCTCAGGTGAGGAGATGGTACCATGTCAATGTCTACTAGAAGTATAAATGGAGTGCTGGAGTACTTAATTGCAACATTGCGTAGCAGATTGTGAGGATAAGGGACAGCAGTATTGGCATAATTCTCATGACTGCTGACTTCAAAGTGAAAGTCACTACACAACTGGTACAAGTGGTCCAAGGATGGCATGGTGGAAAGGTCTGGTGACTGTAGAATTGGGAACACAAGATGAACACTCATCCACTTTTTCACATGATTGCTGCACAAATACACATGAGCCAGAGCTTCCAGAGTGCGGACAATGTCGGCACTGTGTGTGAAAACAGTCAATGAAACAGGCCCATTCCATCTGTGGATCAGCAGTTTGGCATGATGGAGATGGTTGGGAGAACACTGAGTCACCAGAGTGACATCATGTTTGACTTGGGGCACTGCAGCTTTTGACTTCTGGCTCCACTCACTGACTATAACGTTCTCAAGCAGGTGATATGATCCACTGTGGTCAACTCTGTGTGCATTTTCAAGTCTTCTTATGATGTCCCTGTAAAACTTCACAAATCTGTCTCGGGTCACTGTTTTCTGAGTTTTCCCCTTTTCTTTTGCCTCCAGCTGAGACAACAGGGACATGTGGACGATTACAAGCAAAATGACAGCTACAACGAGTAGTACAACAAGTTTACCAAACCCAACTTTGCAAATTCGGATATTCAGAGACATGATTGATCGCAAGATAGGATTTGTTTAGACAAAAAGGAAGTAAAGTGGTACAACAGAAGTTGCTCGATGACAGAATGATACGGAAAGAAATTTAATTAACAGTTCATCACATAGGCAGTTCAGTTTCACAAGCTCTCCGACTTCCTTTCTTTACACTTTCAATACAAAATCGAGCTCGCTCAGGTCCGTTCATGCTCCAGGAAAACCTCATGACGTCGATGACCAACACGTCCATTGTCATTTTATTCTGTTCTTCCTTCCAGTTGCACTCTGCTACAATCTTATGCTTTCTCACTCCATCACCTGTTCATCACATGTGACAGCCTGAATTATTTGGCCCAAGTACACAAGCGGTCTCTGCAGGAAGAGTCGGATTTATGTTCAGTATTTGGTAAGAAACAAGTTGTGAAACAAAAAGTCCTGGCTGAACCTTGACGACAGGGATTTCCAGAGGACTGCAGATGTAAACACAAGGGAATCGCACACCTTCGAGAGCACGTGAAAATTTTCGGACACAGTGCGATGGCCAATCGCTATTTGAAACTCCTAATCTCACTTCCCCGGAAGAAGAGCGTCCGCCTGGCGTACAAATGCAGCCACTGCAACCGCAGGCACCGATCTTTTATCGCCAGGCCCGCGTGAATTTATTTTGGAACATCGGGCACCGGCTTCCTGTCTGACATGCGCAAACCGATCGTCATTGACGTCACTAACAAAAATGATGGCTACCCTCTTTTGTTGACATTTTATTAGAAAATATATAACGTTAGTATTTTGGTGTTCCCGCATCCGATTTTGGTGTCGGAATCAAGAGGTAAGATCTTCATCATCTGGAGAATGAAGTGATGTATTAATTTATTGCGATCGTAAACAACGAAATCTTGCTGTTTCTCTCCATCAGATAATTAGCGCTAGAGGCAGTAGAGCAGTGTGTGTCAACCTATCCTCGAGGACATTTATATTCCATTGCTGCAGTTGAAATCGCAACCAAACTGTTTCGCCCTTTCCGTATTTAGAGCGAATATAACATAATAGAGAAGTTGGGAATATGTGATATGGGGCGTGGTAATGGTGAAGTAACATTATATCTGCACTTGTACCTCCTTGACTTCACTGACACCTCGCTGATCATTTCGGGCTCAGTGTAGTCTCTGTGTGTGAGTACACGAAGTAGGAAGGGAGCGCAGATGAAAAATTTAGAAGTATTCTGGGATTTCTTTTTTTCTAAATCCGATTGTTCATAAGTGTGTCAAACGACCATAAGTCGTTGCACTACACAAACCCATCGCCTTGAAAATTGGACATGGGATCTATAGATCTGCTTGTTCGTATAGTCATGTCACGCATATCATGCATCTTCTGTCAGCTGCTAGTCAAGTGGGCTTATCGCCTCGTTTTGTATGGACGCGGCTCTTGCGTTTTGTTGTCATGGGCTGAAGGTTCTGTGTACTTGTTGGAGTAAATACTGTTGTACATTTTGTGGCCTTTTCGTGCAGAGAGGAAACGAGTGTAACCAAGGTGGGAAGATTATCACTGTGCCCCCAAATTGTTTGAAATGAGACCCTTCGAGCGCTAGTTAAGTCAGATGTCTTGCCAGGAGTATGCTAACAATTATTCTGCATAAGAAGAGAAAATGACAGAGATTTATCAGAGATACTGTTGGGTTTGTCATATAATTTGAAAGTCTCCAGTGCTGCATATGTGAACGAAAATCAAATATTGCTCGTAGAGGTTTCTGGAGAACCCAGTTCCTTTCACTATTCAGTATTATCTAAGGTTTACTGTGAAGATGATATCAGTTATCACGCAGAAAATAGTGTAGGAAAGATGCATTCCCTTGTGTAACAGTGATGGTCAGTTGAATGATCTGTCAGTGTCATTTATTAAATTGTTAATCTGCATGTTAGAAATTCATTTATTTATATCACAACAGTACACATATGTGACAGTGCACTAGAAAACAAAGTTGAAATATGAATAATGACAAAATGATATATTTAAGCCATAATATTAAAATTTATTTCATCATACATATTCCAGAAAAAGCATGTTCATACAGGAAACCTTTAAATGTTTACAGGAACATAAATATCACGAAAATGTAGACATGGCTTAGAGCACAGATAACATAACTCCGTGTTTTCTCAAAACCTTTATTTGTTTTGTATTCTTGACTCACATGCGAAGCAAAAGTGAGTCTATGTACTCGCCCGTGTCGTCCGTCCTGGCGTCCGGGCGTCCGTAAAAAACTTTAACGTTGGCTTTTTCTCTGAGATTATTAAGTCAATCAACACCCAATTTGGCATGATGGTGTATGATGACAAGGCGTCAAAAAACATGCATAGTGACTTGACCTTGCTTCAAGGTCAAGGTCACAGGGGCCGTAAATGTTGTCTAAAAAACAGCCATTTTTCACATTTTTCCCAATTTTCTCTGAAGTTTTTAAGATTGGATACCTGACCTATATATGGTGTATAGGGCAAAGTAATCCCTATCTTTTGATACCAGTTTAATTGACCTTGCTTCAAGGTCAAGGTCACAGGAACTCTTTAAAGTTGGATTGTATACATATTTTGAAGTGACCTTGACCCTGAACTATGGAAGATAACTCTTCCAAACTTCATAACATTGTAGTACACATGTTATACTTTCATACTAGGTCACCCGTGTCGTCCGTCCGAGCGTCCGGGCGTCCTGTAATCCGTTAAAAACTTTAAGTTTAACGTTGGATTTTTCTCGGAGACTATGAAGTCTATCAACACCCAATTTGGCATGATGGTGTAGGATGACAAGGCGTCAAAAAACATACACAGTAACTTGACCTTGGGTCAAGGTCATGTGTATTTTTTAGTTTTAGCCATGTTTCTCATGCAGGGTCACATTTTGACATGGAATTACTATATGAATGATTAATGTTTTGTTATGAAATGTAATATAGTTTTTGTGTCGTTTGTGTGAAATGAGTGTTATTTGCTGGATAAAAGAAGACTGCCATTTCATGTATGCTAATGTTTACAAATAATACACATGTGACTGTGAGTGAAACTAGTGACAGTGAACTACTCTGTCATAACATAGATATTATCAGGATTTTAAGGATTCGGGAAATATGCAATTTATAATAAAGTTTTTGAAAACACATACAATACATGTACCATTACAGTTATCATGTAATATGGAAAGATGTGAACTGGGTCCAGACTAAATAATTTATTCTGGTGTTTTAATCATCTTTGTGATCACACCAAAAGTTTGTAGCATTCCAGAATTTTGAACAATTCTTAACTGTCATATTTTAAATGTGTAATGCAGTGTACTTATGTTTGTCTATGTTTCTTTTTCAGAGTACCATGTTAAATAAAGACTGGAAGTTTTACTTGTGGAATTTGCTATTAGTAGCAGGTATCCAGTCATCACATTCACTAACGACGCCATCTACATCCACCTCAGGTATGGTTTGTCACACCTACAGTGTATTATGTGCCTGTGTGTTCTGACAGGTGAGGGTGGTGATTTTGGTGTTTGAGCATGGACTTGCTTTATGTCATCTGCATGAATGGTTTCTACCTGAGGATGATGTCATTGATGAAATGTTTAAAACTACACAAGTGGGCACTTGGTGTCCAATGCAGACTTCGAACTTGGGAAGTCATTCACAGCTGTGCAATGTGACTTTGTGAGTCAACTTTTCATCAAGGGTGATATGTGTAGTGGATGAATAAGCTCTCTGTTCGGGTTGAAGTTCACTTCTTGATTTTTCCTGCTTCCACTTAACTCTGAAGGTCCTGTAAGTCATTCATGTGTTTCATTCCCCAATTTTGTAAGGACTATACAATTTGTAGAAGAAAAAAAAAGTCAAGTAACAGCCACTTGGGGTGGGCAGCTATGGGCGGTACATGATTGAGGAGGGTGGGCGGTACAAGATCTTAAGAGTTAAACTGTAGAACTTGTGAAATTCAGTGTCCTTGCCCCTCTTCCTTTTGCTTTGCTTTCTGTATTTTGATATAATGGTCATAGTGTCTACTTGCAAATTAAGAATTTGCTGTGGAGATTTTTAGATTCTTGTACATTCAGACCTGCCCTTAGTGTTTATGTCTAGCAAACTACACTAATTGTAACAGAGTGCCTATTGCAGTACAAGGAAAGTTATGTCAAAGTGCTCCTGCAGCTTTTGATACTTTGCTTGAGTGTGGGATGTTCTTAAGCCACTCACCATCTCTGTGTGATTGGCTTTATGTGCAGCAACATATCTCCCTTCAATAGGTAATTATGTTTTGGCATTTCTGCATTGACCTCTTAAACATAAATTATGTATTGCTTTTACTCTGTGGAAAGCCATCTCATATCACCTTTTGTAATCATTGATGATGTGCTGGACTGATCACTCTACAGCACAGGATGTAAGTAAACGTTAGCACTGTAACATGTTCAAACTTCAACTGACTTCAAGGAGGTGTGCAATAAGATCTTTTTGGTATCACGGGTGCCATAGTCATTGAATTAGTCTTGTTTTGTTTTAATTTTTAGGCTAGTTCTAGTATTCAGCCATCTGGAAAAGTTGTAATCCAAATGGTTAATCCTTTTGGTTTTCTTCAATCAGTGCTATGCATGTCCCTTACTGGATAGAGATATGAGATAGTCATCAAACAGATTCTCAAACTTGTCAGTGTTGCAAGCTAATCCGTTAGGGAAATGTCTTGATGCACAGTTCTTAAAGTTGGAAACTAAAAAAGTACACATGTATTTGCACCACATATTTCAGGAATGTCCCTTTTACATGCGCGCACACACACACACACACACACACACACACACACACACACACACACACACACACACACACACACACACACACACTAAAACACACACACAAAAACACACACACTCATACACAAAAACACACACTCACACACACACATGCGCGTGCGCACACATACACACACACACACACACACACACACACACACACACACAAACACACACACACTCACACACACACACACACACATACACAGACACACACACACACAGAAAAACACCTGTGCACACACACACATATACACACCCATACACACAAACACACACACACACACACACACACACAGAGAAACACACCTGTGCACACACATACACACACAGAAACACACATACACACAAGCACACACATACACACACACACATATCTGCAAGGCACATAATCAGTGAGTTAGTATCGTTTGAGGAATGAGTGCCCAGAACTGAAGAGGAGCTGAAGTGTCAAGGCAGTAGCCCTGTATCAACACAGGAATTCTTTCCTTCCAGTGCCAGCCAAGTGCCAGTATGAGGAGGGCATGCTGGAGAATGGGATGGTCACACAGACACATCTGTGGCCTCGACTGGTGGTGCATTTCCAGTGCAACCCTGGCTTCCAACTAGTGGGCGATGGCAAGCAGACCTGCGGGCCTGATGGCACCTGGACACCCCCTACCCCCCCTAATTGTAGGCCTAGAGGTAAGTCAATCAGATTTCCAGACCACCCCCAGTCCTTGAGAGATTGGGAGTGAATCCCTCTCCACCACTTTCACCCCACTCCTCATCCACTACCTCACACCCACCCCTCACCCGTACCCTAACCCATGGTTATAGGGGTTATTACCAGCTAATTCTTCATCCTCACCCCGTTGTTGTAGAGCTGATTGGAGTACATCTGCCACCCTTACACAGACACACAAGCACACACTTACTCTCACACTCATGTGCACACATGTGGGCACATATATATGCATGAGCACACATAGACATACACATACACATGCCTTCAGAAGCACACATGCACACACAGACACACATGCACACATGTGCATGCACACATACACATACACACACACACACACTCACAGGAACACCTTTCACACACACACACACACACACACACACACACACACACACACACACACACACACACACACACACACACACACACACACACACACACACACACACACACACACACACACACACACACACACACACACACACGTATTTTGGCGCAAGTGGGTTCTTTAGAAAACATACGAAAAGTGGGTTCTTGCCCTTCCACTTATCAGAAAAATATAAAATTAATGCCAAGCTGTTCTCTAGGCTCTAGTTAAAGCATACACTCCAAAAAACAACAGATATCAAAATATGATTTGCTGATAGAAGGCCCTAAATAAATGGGTTTTTTTCTTAAAAGTGAGGTCCCGTAATCTATATTTAGAGTAGAAATTATGGACTACTTCCGGTACGTATCGAAGTGGAAGCTCGAGTCAACGTGTCCGGCGAAGCTCGAGTCAACATGTCCGTGGAGATCGTGAAATCTGTTCGAAGATTTTAATCTTTCAGCTGCCGAAGATGAAGATGGTGGGGAAACTTTGGATGAATTAATCAGGCAAGCTGTAATTAGCTCAAGAATGCCGATATCTCAAGCTGCGAGTGATCTGAGGTAGGAGAAAATGATAGTGAGAGGTGGATGCGAACAGCATTCTGAACACAGAGCTCAGCGACGCTGAATGTGCGAACAGCTGACGAGCCGCTAATTGCGCAGTTCATGGAGATACTCTGACGCTGAGCCAATTACTTTTTCAATATATTCCTGGACGATACAGTTTTTGATTTGCTTGTGGAGCAAACAAACCTGTATGCGCTGAGCGATTGTTACGCTGGTCGCCTGTCAGCTGTGACGAAATGAAAACATTCCTTGCTCTCGTGATCCTCATGGACATGGGCATTGTTGTGAAATCGTCCATCCCAGACTATTGGAGCACAGATGAAGTCGATGCCACCACGTTTTTTGGTCAGACAATGTCGCTCACACGTTTCCAAGGAATACTGAGCAACCTGCACTTGGCAGACAACGCGCTCGACGACAAGACTGATCCGTTGTTCATGTAGATAACTCTTATAGATAGCAGAACTATGTGGACATGTGTACTTTCAAGTTTCATGCAACTGGATTACTGTGTTGTACTTTAAATTTCCTTGCAACTGGATTACTGCATGTACTCTCAAGTTTCCTGCAATTAGATTACTGGGTGAACTTCCAAGTTTCCTGCAACTGGATTACTGGTTTGGATGAGACTGCTTGCCGCAATCAGGCACACTGGTATGTGTGAATGTGCCTCCTACCTTCACCAGTGTTTTGGTGGGTTTTTTATATACATGAAAGGGTATTCATGTATATATATAGCAACTTTCTTGATGCTTTTGTAGTATTGCTGGTTTGAGGTAAGTTTTTGAAAATGTTTGTGTAGTGTGTAATGCCATCTTGTGTCACATAATGACAAAAATCAGTATAATTTTTCAGTTTTATTACAGACAAATGATCAAATCATGAATGTAGGAGACAAACTTTACTGCAGACTGTTTTCATGTTAAATTATTCACATATATTGATGCTATTCAGTTTCTACATTTGCAATGCTTTGAGGAATATTGCATAAGATGTAACTTGTAAGAGAGTATAGGTAAACAGAATTACTTCATTTTGCCTCTCAAATACCTGGATCATCGATTTTGCATTATAATTTAAGAATGATACATTAGTATGCACAGATGATAAAGCAACATCCAGTAGGGTTTATAGGGTATTTACACACTATTGCACAGTGATTTTTACCTGTTTTATTTCTCGAGGAGGGAAAAAAACCCACAAATGTTTATCATTTAACATTTGACCAAAACATCAGGATTTGAATAAAGACTACAAACTGTACACCAAAATATTGTTCATTTAATTTCAAACATTTTTTGTTTTTACTTTATGTGTCTATCTGTAACAGGCAAATGAGCAAGAAGGCAGAAAAAAAAATCAATGAAGAAAAAGAGAGCAAGACAGAAAAGAGGAACCAAAGACAGCAAACTAGAAAGTGCCCCACTCTGGGGTCAAATATAAATACCAAATTTAAAAGAAGAAATGAAACTTAATTTTCATTGATGCAATGACCTTGCTGTACTGCTACTGCCCCATCAAGTGTGCTACACAAAACCCTAAATCCACCATGAGGTCTCCTTGCTGTACTGCTACTGCCCCATCAAGTATGCTACACATAACACTTGAGTCCACCATGAGGTCTCCTTGCTGTACTGCTACTGCCCCATTAAGTGTGCTTCAAAAAGCACTAAATCCATCATGAAGTCTCTTTGCTGTATTGCTACTACCCACTTAAGTGTGCTACACAAAACCCTAAATCCACCCTGAAGTATTTGCTGTGTTGCTACTACCCCATTAAGTGTGCTACACATAACACTGAGTCCACCATGAGGTCTCCTTGCTGTACTGCTACTGCCCCATCAAGTGTGCTACACATAACACTGAGTCCACCCTGAGGTCTCCTTGCTGTACTGCTACTGCCCCATAAAGTGTCCTACATATAGCACTACATCCACCATGAGGTCTCCTTGCTGTACTGCTACTGCCCCATCAAGTGTGCTACATAAAGCACTAAATCCATCATGAAGTCTCTTTGCTGTATTGCTACTACCCCATTAAGTGTGATACACAAAACCCTAAATCCACCCTGAAGTCTTTGCTGTGTTGCTACTACCCCATTAAGTGTGCTACACATAACACTGAGTCCACCATGAGGTCTCCTTGCTGTACTGCTGCCCCATCAAGTGTGCTACACATACCACTACATCCACCATGAGGTCTCCTTGCTGTACTGCTACTGCCCCATCAAATGTGCTATACAAAACACTGAATCCACCATGAGGTCTCCTTGCTGTACTGCTACTGCCCCATCAAGTGTGCTACACATAACACTGAGTCCACCATGAGGTCTCCTTGCTGTACTGCTACTGCCCCATCAAGTGTGCTACACATAACACTGAGTCCACCATGAGGTCTCCTTGCTGTACTGCTACTGCCCCATTAAGTGTGCTACATAAAGCACTAAATCCATCATGAAGCCTCTTTGCTGTATTGCTACTACCCCATTAAGTGTGCTACACAAACCCTAAATCCACCATGAAGTCTTTGCTGTGTTGCTACTGCCCCATCAAGTGTGCTACACATACCACTAAATCCACCCTGAGGTCTCCTTGCTGTACTGCTACTGCCCCATAAAGTGTGCTACATATAGCACTACATCCACCATGAGGTCTCCTTGCTGTATTGCAGGTAAAGTTAGCTTGAACATTGACCAGATGAGGCACACATTTGCTCATATATTATCTTCTCCATGCTAGGTCATTGGCCAAAACTTCAATCCTTCAGAGCTGTCCTACCAGAGTAATTGGCAGTGTGATCTGGTTTTATCTCAATTGACAGTATATACCCAGTGTTAGTAGCAGCACAGTTTATGGCATCTACTTTGCTATTTTTCTTTTCTTTTGAAGCATGTTATACACACAGTTCTTAATGTCTTTCCAGTGTCTTTTTCTTAAAGAAGGCTCAGCAGCCCTTGCCTGCTCTGCTTCATGTTTTTTGGGGACTGTATTGAGGTGGAGACATCCTGCCAACTGCCTGTTCACACTGTCAAGTTCTTCAATGGTCCATGGTATCTTTCTGCATGGTTTTCTTGTACGCGTGGCTTTGCTGACAGTGGGAGAGTCAGGTAGATCATCGCCTGCACCTGATGGTTCATAGTCTGAATCACTCACATCTTCCGGCTTTCGTGGACATCTTTTGGTGTGGGTTGTCAACAGCTGCCGTTTATACAGGCCCTTGCAAAATGGACATGCCAGGCAGTCTTCTACTCGTCTCTGGCTTTTCCTGTACTTGGGAATCAAACTACCGGTTCCTTCCTCTAAGACCTCACGGTTATATGCAAAGTCTCCTTGATTTTGAAGCATTACAAATGCTTCCCTTCTCTCTTTGGAGCCTTTGGCAAGCAACAATATAGCTGCTACCTCTTTTTCATTTGAGTGCACTTTCTGCAGGTGAGTGGACATTTTCAGGACCATTTTTTGGCAAAACAAGCAAGAGTGTTGTTTCTTCCATTTGCCTGTATTTCTACTAACACTGACTGGACTGGTTTTATCTGTTTGACAATCATCCTTAACACAAACGTCCATGTCACTTGCACCAGAGTCATAATTTTCACAATTCACAATCAGTACAGAACTTTCACAGTCCTCTTTTTCCACTCCTCCACAGCCCTCTTTTTCTCCTCGCCCACAGTCCTCTTTTTCCGCTCGTCCACAGTCCTCTTTTTCCGCTCGTCCACAGTCCTCTTTTTCCGCTTGTCCACAGTCCTCTTTTTCCGCTCTTCCACAGTCCTCTTTTTCCGCTCGCCCACAGCCATCTTTTTCAGCTTGCCATTCTGAGTCCTTTGGTCTGAAAACACCAACAAAGAAACTGATAGTCAAAATATTACTTGACTGTGCTATGTGGTGTAAGGGAAGTGGTTATCATGCAATGTCTGAAACAGGAACAGGGACAGAATAACAAGAAGAGCCACAGGAGCTGAAAACATGATAGTTTCTGTGATTTGGTTACCTGGGGAGAGAGAGACAAGGAAGGACACTTCAGTGACACTTGTTTGGGTGGTGTTTTCAAAAATAAAATTATAAACAAGGGCAAAGCCCATACGACTCACATGCTTGACCTTGACCTTTACATAATCTTGACATTTACATGACCTTGACATTCAGGTGACCTTCAAGGTCAAGGTCAAACAACTAAACCTAGCAATGACATCATACACTAAGAAATGCTTTACACATTTTTCCTACCAAAATACATGTGACCCAAGGTCAAGGTCATGCAACACAAAGCCGTTAATTCAAGACATAGGAAGCACAATGGCACTTTCTACCATGAGATATGGTCACTTTTAGTGGTTCACTACCCCATTTTGGTCACATTTCATAAGGGTCAAAGTGACCTTGACCTTGATGATATGTGACCAAATGTGTCTCATGATGAAAGTATAACATGTGCCCCACATAATTATTAAGTTTGAAACAGTTATCTTCCATAGTTCAGGGTCAAGGTCACTTCAAAATATGTATACAATCCAACTTTGAAGACCTTCTGTGACCTTGACCTTGAAGCAAGGTCAACCAAACTGGTATCAAAAGATAGGGCTTACTTTGCCCTATATACCATATATAGGTGAGGTATCCAATCTCAAATACTTCAGAGAAAATTGAGAAAATGTAAACAATGGCTGTTTTTTAGACAACATTTATGGCCCCTGCGACCTTGACCTTGAAGCAAGGTCAAGTCACTGTGTATGTTTTTTGAGGCCTTGTCATCATACACCATCATGTAACATTTGGTATTGATAGACTTAATAGTCTCTGAGAAAAGTCCAACGTTAAAGTTTTCGGACGCCCGGACGCCCAGACAGACGAAACGGGTTAGTACATAGACTCACTTTTGCTTCGCATGTGAGTCAAAAAAGCACCACCCTCGCTGCTCATTTTGATTTAGATCAACGCAGAAAGGATTCTTCTTTCATTTGGAACTATTTGCGTGACTACAGGAGTGCTGTGTCAAAAGATATAGGCGTTACCATCTGGTTTCTCATGAACAAACCAACCGGAAGTGCCAGCCACTTCCGGATTGTTCGTTCATTATAAGTATTATAAGGTTTATTTCTTTTGACACAGCACTTCTGTGGTCACGCAAATGGTTGCAAATGAAAGAAAAATCTTTTCTGCATTGATCAAAATCAAAATAAGCAGAGCAACAGCAGCACTAAAAAACAGTAGCAACAGAATCATAGCAAGGAAGAGCACCCTACTGACCTCAACATAGGAAATGTGATGCTGTCTGTGTCGCTTTCTGAAGTTTCAAGAACGATTTCCTGTTCACTCTCAGCCTCACAGTACATTTTCCTGAAGAAAAAAACAACAAAAAACACATTATTAAGGCAACTATGAACAAAAAGGGCAAGGCCCACATGACTCAGGTGCTCTTACGCTAATTATTAAGTTAAGCACAAATCACTAACCTTTATCTTGTATTTTCTGTATCAGATCAGTTCAAGTGATCGCACGCTTGAGTTAAACAGTCGCCGCATAGTTTAAGGTTAGCGGGCATCCTTAATCCTGTACGTGCGTTTCCAGTATGATTGCGTTTCCGGTATGAGAACAAAAAATTGGCTTTGTTTGTGGATTTCGTAGATGAAATTAAAAAAAACATTTTCTGCTGTAAAATTAATAAAATCATATTTTATCATTACAAATCATAGAAGTGTACAATGACCCCCCCAAAATTGTATTTTTTAACGCCAAAAGCATAAGGTAAACAGGTCTGTTATTATTATTATTATTATTATTATTATTATTATTATTATTATTATTATTATTATTATTGAAATTTTCATGGAAAATGAATGTGCATCAGCAGTGGCCTCAGTGCCGTCCGCCTCGTCATGCTGAGAAGTGGGCAGTGGTTCCTGATCCGACTGAGATTCTCTCACTGTCGCATTACAGTACCGCACCAATGCAATTCAAATAATAACAATAATGATAACGTAAAGACGAATATCTCATAAGGCACCCCCCCCCCCCACACACACACACACACACACACACGAAGGGGGACGCTGTGACCACCACCTACTTACATTTAAAAAAAACCATTAGAAGCCTGTAGCTTATTTATTCAATGATTTGTCGAGATGTGATACAAAAATGGCGAAACCAACCAGTGCATGAACTGAATTGAATTTCTTGCTTAAGGTCCAGTGAACCAAACAGTGCATGGCACACAAATCAGTTTTTCAGTCTACAAGCGAATTTTCTATTTGGTGCATTAGTGTGCCTTGCGGGTGCAACAGGTTAAACCGTGTATTGTTCTGACCTGTTGTTGAAGGGGCTCTCTCCGTGTCCGCTGTCGCTGTTGGTGGTGTTCTGTGTGCTATTAGCCATCTCGTCCATAGGAACACTTGCACTGCAAGCAAGCAAAATCAAAATGTGTGTAATTTTGTGTACTCAGTGACTGCCCAATACCAGTTGTGACGTAATGTATGTTATAATAGGCCCTAACCTACCTACTGCTGGACTTATAGCAGAACACAGTCCGAAAGTCATCAGTGGTGCCTCAACAACCCAACTCAGGGTTAAGAGACTGAACTGAACTGAACTGAACTGAACTGAACTGAACTGAACTCCATGTAGGTTTCAGACTGTTTTCCCTAAACACTGGGTGAGTTATACCGAATTAATTCATGTCGGGCCACATTTGTATATCAATGCAAAAATCGGCTACAGAACAATATGAACAGTCAATCTAAACCTACCGCTTGTACGTAAGCCGAACGCTCATCTGTCTAGTGACCAAAGTGAGCAGCCTTTGGGCTGGAAGTACACGCAATATAATTTATACATTATACATACATGTATACATACAAAGGGCATTTTTCTGCTCTTTTACCATTGAAGAGTTAAAAAAACGAGTTAATTCCCCTTTGACTACATATCGCAGATAATGCGCCTTCAGAGCTGTGCTATGCAGGCTTAGAAATGAGCAGATATATCGATATCTTCTTCTTGAATATGTGCTAAAAATGAACATTGTTAGCTTTTCACACTTAAAGTTAACTTACTTTATTTAAAGATGTTAAGACAACCACATAATATAATGCATTCATTTAATATACATTTCAGTCGCCAAAATGGAGGTCAAGAAAATGGCGGCGCCCACTTAGAAATCGCAAATGCTGTTTCTAACGTAATTTGGTCAAATATAGTTAGAATAGCTTAAATATATCATATTCAAGAATGGTATAAAGATATATATACACTCGTTTCGAAGCCATTTCGAAGACATTAGCCTCGTTAGCATCATGACCTACATTTCGGTCACGCTGTGACTGCATTTCAACTCAATCTCAGATGAAGACTTTTTTGTGCTACGAACGTGCCTTTCGCTTGTTAAAATGATCAATCAACTTAATCTAAAAATTAGATACAGTGCTTCAATGTTAAATGACATCTGCAAAGTGAGAAAACCACCCCAAAAAAGCAAACAAGAACTGATACAATACTCACATTGAATTGGAAAAAATGGCGTCGAACGCGGTGCGAGCAAGGCGGAAGTTGCTTCAGAGTTGTTCTCCTTGCTTTCACACACTTTCTACCTTTTACTGGTTGGCTCACACAGAAAAGTGTGTGAAGTTCTCACACACCTTGAAGTTGCAAATCAACAAATGGGGTCCAGCTTTGCCACTCTGGCTGCATCCGTTTCGTGATATGGAGATACCGAATCCGATGAAAAAATAATGGGGTCCCATTTTAGGAACCCACTTTTTTTTGGGAACCCATTTTCCAGAACTTTTGGTAGGTTAAAGAACCCACTTTTCGAGGTTTACAAGCACACACACACACACACACACACACACACACACACACACACACACACACACACACACACACACACACACACACAACACACACACACACACACACACACACACACACACACACACACACACACACACACACAACACACACACACACACACACACAACACACACACAACACACACACAACACACACACAACACACACACAACACACACACAACACACACACAACACACACACAACACACACACAACACACACACAACACACACACAACACACACACAACACACACACAACACACACACAACACACACACAACACACACACAACACACACACAACACACACACAACACACACACAACACACACACAACACACACACAACACACACACAACACACACACAACACACACACAACACACACACAACACACACACAACACACACACAACACACACACAACACACACACAACACACACACAACACACACACAACACACACACAACACACACACAACACACACACAACACACACACAACACACACACAACACACACACACACACACACACAACACACACACAACACACACACAACACACACACACAACGCACACACAACGCACACACAACGCACACACAACGCACACACAACGCACACACAACGCACACACAACGCACACACAACGCACACACAACGCACACACAACGCACACACAACGCACACACAACGCACACACAACGCACACACAACGCACACACAACGCACACACAACGCACACACAACGCACACACAACGCACACACAACACACACAACGCACACACAACGCACACACAACGCACACACAACGCACACACAACGCACACACAACGCACACACAACGCACACACAACGCACACACAACGCACACACAACGCACACACAACGCACACACAACGCACACACAACGCACACACAACGCACACACAACGCACACACACACACACACACACACTGGAACACCTTTCACACACCTTGTGTGGGTTACAGTTACATGTACTGAAGGATTCTGGTCTGTGTTTATTCTTCTCCCTCTCTGTCTCTGGGAGTCATGACGAGCTTGCAGCACAGTTGCTTCACAGTTGATCCCTGTCTTTCTTCAGGTTGCATGCCATTCACACCTATTGCTGGCACAAGATTTGCATGTCTTACTGTAGTACTGCTTCCTTGGGCACTTTTGGTTCCTGTTTCTCATCTGAAGGACTTATGAAATCTACATCAACCTCTCTTTCTCCTCTTCCTTTACACACATTTACAGACCTCCATTCTTGAGGCTGGAGCCACTGCCACTGTATCACTGTAGATCCAGACAGTTGTTGAGGACTCTCTTATTAAAGAATGAATTACAGCTAATAATTACAGAATGTGATGTTGGTGATGATGGTGATGATGATGATAATGATGGTATAGATGATGATAATGATGTGTGATGACAAAAATGATGATAATAATGATGGTCTCTCTCCCGCAGTGACCTGTGCCCACTCCCCTCCCTTGGTGCATGCCACACTGCGGTTTGCTGGGGACACTGAGGAACACTATGTGGGAGAGGAGGCCACAGTGGTGTGCAATCCTACCTATGCCACGGCCATCGCAGCCTTCCAGCAGAGTTACCGCGTCATCTGCTCCTCTGCTGGACACTGGACGATGGAAGATGGGTCCATTGAACTGGCACCATGCTCAAGTAGGGCTTTCTCTAGACAATATCTTGTCCCCTAAAGACAACTCGCAGATTTCTTGTCCATCT
Source organism: Theodoxus fluviatilis (assembly GCA_034096865.1). NCBI lineage: Eukaryota > Metazoa > Mollusca > Gastropoda > Cycloneritida > Neritidae > Theodoxus > Theodoxus fluviatilis. The sequence goes on along the minus strand of JAWQFJ010001087.1, from coordinate 92,755 downwards.
TGGTCTGTTGAACTCACTCTATGCACAAGAAGGGCTTTCCTCTAGATCTTGTCTTGCTCCAACAAGATAATTCTCAGATTTCTTCTCAATTTGATATCAGCAAAAGAGAGATTTGTCTTATAGAAAATTGGTTTTGGTTTCTTCCTCCTCTTAAATGAGTTTTGAAGTAATGCACAGATTTTCAGAGCTACATTTTCTGAATACTCTTTCACCATTCTGAAATTACACTTTCTGAAACTGCTAATCAAAAAATCTTCACACACCTCAATGTCATTGTTGGTTTAAAATAAAGTTAATGAGAAAAAAAGTATTATTACCAGAAGCCAGAAATACACAACAGAACAGTCTTTTAAAATGTCTTTACTTCAGGCTTCAATGGAAAAAAGTATTATTACCAGAAGCCAGAAATACACAACAGAACAGTCTTTAAAAATGTCTTTACTTCAGGCGTCAATGGGAAAAAAGTATTATTACCAGAAGCCAGAAATACACAACAGAACAGTCTTTAAAAATGTCTTAACTTTAGGCTTCAATGAAAAAAAGTATTATTACCAGAAGCCAGAAATACACAACAGAACAGTCTTTAAAAATGTCTTAACTTCAGGCTTCATGGTGGCTTATTACATAAGAATGAGATGCGAAAGATGCATCTGCAAATTTCTTTTAAACATTTTGTTACATGTTTGAATTCCAGGGTAAAGGATTGTGTAGGCAACAGGAAGAAATGAAGTATATTTAATGTTGCCTAGAATATGAGGATTTTTTACTCACATGTGAAGCAAAAGTGAGTCTACGTACTCACCCGTGCCGTCCGTCCTGGCGTCTGTAAAAAAACTTTAACGTTGGATTTTTCTCGGGGACTATTAAGTCTATCAACACCCAATTTGGCATGATGGTGTATGATGACAAGGCGTCAAAAAAACATACACAGTGACTTGACCTTCCTTCAAGGTCAAGGTCGCAGGGGCCGTAAATGTTGTCTAAAAAACAGCCATTTTCACATTTTCCCAATTTTCTCTGAAGTTTTTTAGATTGGATACCTGACCTATATATGGTGTATACAGACCTGCCAAGTACTACGATTTAGGTGTAGCACGCTACGATTTTGAAATGCTTGCTACGATCGTCAGGAAAAACTACGATTTTTCAAAGCCTCGAACTGAACTTGTGACCTTCACGTAGAATACCCCCCCCCCCCTTCCCCGCTTCACGCCGTCGATTCAGCGCTTAGCGCCTTCACAGCCTTACCCCCCCGCCCCCCCGCTTCACGCCGTCGGTTCAGCGCTTCGTGCCTGTGATTGTGAAGTGCCTTGCCCATTCGGCAGTGCATACATCGGCATTTTCCTTCTTCTGCGTGTGCTACGCCTATTTCTTAAATTCTACTCCAAAAAGCTCTGGATGCTACTCTTTGGCATGATGGTGGGTTGGCAGGTCTGTGTATAGGGCAAAGTAATCCCTATCTTTTGATACCAGTTTGATTGACCTTGCTTCAAGGTCAAGGTCACAGGAGCTCTTCAAAGTTGGATTGTATACATATTTTGAAGTGACCTTGACCCTGAACTATGGAAGATAACTCTTCCAAACATCATAACATTGTAGTACACATGTAATACTTTCATACTAGGTCACCCGTGTTGTCCTTTGGGGCGTCCTGTCGTCCGTAAAAAACTTTAACGTTGGATTTTTCTCGGAGACTATTAACCCTTTTCTGACTGACATTGCCATACTCAAAACACCTCCTGCTGCCTGAGGTTGCCACAAAGAAAAAGCAAGAATTGGAGTGGTTTTACAAAAACTTTTATTGTATCAAAGTTTCTTCATGAATCTTCATGAAACTTTCAGGACTACTAGAATGATGGTTCCTCTTTCCAATGATGATAAGTTTGGCTCAATTTCCATGGTAACCATATGGTGGCCATATTGGAAAGGGAAATAATTAGGTAAAAAAATGTGAGAAAAGTCATTCAAAGTTAAAAACCTCAAAACTCCCTTGAGAAACTAACATTTTCTGGGTGTCTAGCATCTCAGCAACATATCAGCAGCATGCAACAAGCAAAACATTGGGTATGAACCAGTCAAATAGAGCACAAAATTCAAATAAAACCATGACCCCTTTAAACGGCTGGTCACCGTGTCAACTGCCCAAATATGGGGTGGGTCAAAAAATTTATCACTATCATTATGTTTCTCCATGAATCATCATGAAACTTTCAGGACTAGTACTAGAATAATGGTTCCTCTTTCCATTGATGATAAGTTTGGCTCAACTGCCATTGTATCCATATGGTAGCCATATTGGAAAGGGAAATAGGTAAAAAAAGTGTGAAAAAAATCATTCAAAGTTAAAAACCTCAAAACTCCCTTGAGAAACTAACATTTTCTGAAGGATAGTTGTTGACAAAAATCAGTCAAACCAAATGAATTTATATCTTCCTGAACACTGAGCATAACATAAAGAAAGTAAAGATCACTGACAAAAATTAGGCTCAAGGAAAACGGGCCGTAAATGTTGTCTAAAAAACAGCCATTTTTCACATTTTCCCAATTTTCTCTGAAGGTTTTGAGATTGTATACCTGACCTATATATGGTATATAGGGCAAAGTAATCCCTATCTTTTGATACCAGTTTGATTGACCTTGCTTCAAGGTCACAGGAGCTCTTTAAAGTTGGATTGTATACATGTTTTGAAGTGACCTTGACCCTGAACTATGGAAGATAACTCTTCCAAACTTCATAACATTGTAGTACACATGCTATACTTTCATACTAGGTCACCCGTGTCGTCCGTCCGAGCGTCCGGGCGTCCGGGCAGACCGGGCGTCCTGTAATCCATAAAAAACTTTAACATTGGATTTTTCTCGGTGACTATGAAGTCTATCAACACTCAATTTGGCATGATGGTGTAGGATGACAAGGCGTACAAAAACATACATAATAACTTGACCTTGCTTCAAGGTCAAGGTCACAGGAGCTCTTCAAAATTGAATTGTATACATATTTTGAAGTGACCTTGACCCTGAACTATGGAAGATAACTGTTTCAAACTTAATAATTATGTGGGGCACATGTTATACTTTCATCATGAGACACATTTGGTCACATATCATCAAGGTCAAGGTCACTTTGACCCTTATGAAATGTGACCAAAATGGGGTAGTGAACCACTAGAAGTGACCATATCTCATGGTAGAAAGTGCCAATAAGCACCATTGTGCTTCCTATGTCTTGAATTAACAGCTTTGTGTTGCATGACCTTGGATGACCTTGGGTCAAGGCCATATGTATTTTGGTAGGAAAATTGTGTAAAGAAGTTCTTAGTGTATGATGTCATTGCTAGGTTTAGTTGTTTGACCTTGAAGGTCACCTGAAGTTCAAGGTCATGTAAAGGTCAAGGTCAAGCATGCGAGGCGTGTGGGCTTTGCCCTTCTTGTTTTACATTGTTTTATTTTGTGGAAAGGTTGACTAGTTGTATAGAAAAGAAAGATGATGTTGGTCAAATATGACACTTTTTGGGGGGTCAAATATGACAGTATTTTGATTCCAAGAAATGTTTGGGATGTGCTAGAATGCTGCAAGTTCACTTTCATACATCATTAGTGCTTTGATTCAAAAGCAAGTAATGTAATATATTGTCTGTGATTGAAAACCACACAAATGTAATCTGGAGATGGAGGTCTGTCACTCACTCACACCTGCCTCGCCCTGTATTTGTCTCCAGTCAAGCGTTGTCCCATGCCGCCATCGGTGCCCAACGCTATCTACCGCTACGACTCCTTCAGTCCCCAGCTGGGCGAGGGCTCGCGTGTGCAGTACATCTGCCAAAACGAGTACACACTGGTGGATGAGAAAGCTCAGATCCTCACCTGTGTGGAAGGCCAGTGGATTGGACCCACTCCCACCTGTGGTCAGTGCTTGCTGCAGTGTTGTGTGCATCCGCTGTTTTGGTTGTTGTCTTGTCCATGGATTCATCTGTGGCCACACCCATTCTTGCCTCCAAATCCTGCTGTCTTCTCCATTTGCTGGTTTTGCTCCTTCTGCTTCGGCTCCCTCTCTTCCTGTGTCTACCTCGCCCTGTTCTCCTCCTCCTGCTGGTGGTGCTCCTCTTTCACTTTGCTTTCCCCACTTCCTACTCCTAGTAGCCTCCTGTGGGTTGGGGGTAAGAACAGACCCACCATGTCTCCAAGACTTGGCTTCTCTCACTCTAACCATCTCTATTGATTTTTGTGATCAATGGCCTTACATGGCCTACAAAGGCTAATTGTAAGTAAACTTCCTTTATTCATTGGTGTCCTCCCTTCCTTCCTTCCTGCCTGCCTGACTGCCTGCCTTCCTTCCTTCCTGCTGTTTTTCTTCCTTCCTGCCTTCCTTCTGTTTCTTATCTGACTTTTTACTGCCTCATTTCTCTCCTGCTTTTCCTTTTGCTTATTCTGTCTCATGCTCCTTCTCCTGCACCCAGAGTTCCTTGTTTTTCCTCCTTTTACATCATCATTTTTTCTGCTGTTCTCTCTGCAACTCTTCCTGCTCCAGCTTATGTACCTAAGCCTTGTTCACGAGGCGCAGCAATGTGCAGCGCTGCTCAGCGCCGAATCACATGCAGCGCTTTGCAGCGCTACGCGTCCTGAACAAGCTGTTTCACGGCGCAAGCGCTGTGCAGTGCTGAGCAGCGCTGCACATTGCTGCACCTTGTGAACAAGCCTGATGTCATCATCTTTGCTTCTGCCAGTTTGAGAAATAGGGTTCATTCATGTCTTGCCAAATTTCCCAATGTAATCATTGGTCTGAAATTTTTCCATTACACTCATTTTAAACTGTCACATCTAATAAACAGAATTACTTTGCCCAGATGAATTGGGGAGGATGATCCACCTTTCCTTTACAATCTGTACCATTAGAAAAAGAAATAACCCTTCTGTTATTACTATTAGATGTTGTAATTTTAAAAAACCTCCTCAGTTTACACATCCACATTGTGATACATGATCAATTTTGCCTCACAGTTGCCACGGTGACGTGTGACACCCCAGACAGCATAGTGAATGGCCAGTGGCGGACACTGGAGAACACCATCAGCAACAGGGAGGTGCAGCTGGGCCGCTACCCAGTGGGCGCCAAGGTGGAGTACGTCTGTGACCACCAGTACCGCCTTGACGGACCCCGCATGCTGGAGTGCATGGACAACCACCTTTGGTCCAGCATTCCTCCACAGTGCACTCCTGTTGATGGTAGGTCTGTGTGTGTGTGTGAGTGTGTGTCTGTGTGTGTGTCTGTGGGTGTCTGTGTGTGTGTGTGTGTATGTGTGTGTGTCTGTGGGTGTCTGTGTGTGTGTGTGTGTATGTGAGTGTGTGCATGCGCGTGAATGTCTATGGTTGGGTCTATCTCTCCCTCTCTTTCTTCCTCTCTCTCTTTCTCTGTGAACAGTTTGTGTGTGTGATTGTTGTGTGTGAGTTGTGTATATTTGTGTGTATATGTCTGGGGGGTTTTTCTTCCCTCCCTCCCTCCCTCTCTCTCTCTCTCTCTCTCTCTCTCTCTCTCTCTCTCATTCTCTCTCTTTGTGATCACCTGTGAGTATGTATCACTGTCTCTCTGTAAGTCTGGTGTATGTATGTGTGCATGGGTCTGTGTGTATCTGTACATGTATGCATGTGTCTGTGTGTCTGTGTATGTACGTTCATGGGCATGTTTTTGTGTCTCAGTGTTTGTAAATGAATCTGTTTGTGTATGTATTTCCTTGCATTGTCCACTATCAGTGTTTGACAGAACAAAGAGCAGCCCTCCTATTGCAACTGAGCATGACTGTTATCTTCATCTCATTGGCTCACACCATGTGCTCTGTCTTTAGTTCCCACTGTGTACTGCTCCAACCTGGGCAAGTTTGACAATGGGTTCTGCAAGTGCCTGGACTCCTCCAGCCACGACCTCAAGCTCTGCGAGCCATTCCGTGGTGGAGTGAAGGTGGAGTGCCACTGTGACAAGGACTTCACACTGAGAGGCTCTCCCATCCTGACCTGCACTGAGAACAGCCGCCTGGGCAGAGGGGTTTGGGACAACAGCCTGCCCTACTGTGAACAGAGTAAGTGTCCTTTCTATGGGAACTTGTAAAAATGTAATTTGCGTCTACTGCAAACATCTGGAGTACTTTCTTGTAATATGTTAACCTGTGACTTACTGCAAGTTTCGCATGTTACTTACTGTGAATGTTGACCGTTTCTTACTGTAAACATTGTTAGTATACTTTATCCAACCACTTTGAGTGTGAACCGCAATTAACATTCAGTGCACATTACTTTGATTATGGACAGTGTTCCATACCTTGAACAAAGTGACTGTATCATTGTATGTTTCTTAGCCAGCTGTGAAAAGTAATTGATTTGGTTTTTCATTATACCTTGTTTTTTCACTTCCATCTATATCAAATTTTGTGAGTTAATCTCCACCATGCAAACCCAAATAGTAATCTGTTGATTGAAATAACTTTGATTTCATGATCAAGATCTCAGTAGTTGTTCGAGACATGTGTGGCATGGACATCTCAAGGGAATGTTATTCCTTTCCATGGTAGTCGCTGCTAAAGTTGTGTGGTCCGATCTGGGCCAAGCCTGCTAGTCACGGTGCATGTCATGTGTGATGGGGGGTAAAGGTTATCTAATCTACTCTCTGTTGTGATTGGTTTTGAATCAGATTGTTTGCTTTCACTCTATGGAGGAAAGGTTTGTGCATGCCCAATAAGTGCCTGGAGTGGAGGTCATGAACTTTTTCCCGCAGAGTGGGTCATGCAGTCAAAATCCTAAATATGATGCCATGGTAAGGGTTAATCAAATAAGTAATGTGACATCAGTGTAAGGAAAGCAGTCATGTCGTCAAACATACCTTCCATTCTAGCTGGATCATCCGACATTGATCTGCTAAACCCCTACTCCACTGGTGACATCACCGATTCCCACAACCACGTCAGCACACTCGTCATCGTCATCGCTACAGCCTGCAGTGTGCTGGGGGTCCTCCTCCTGGTCATGGTCATTGTCGTCTTCCGACGAAGGAAGCCAAGACCTCACCTCTTCCACCCAGGCATGACCCCACCCCCTTATTCTCGCGTGCACAGCAACTCGCTGGACGAGCATGACCGTATGGCTCTGATGGCATATGCTGATGCCACTCGGGTTCACCTGCCGTCGTACGAGGAGGCAGTGCAGGGAGTTTGTCCTGCCCCAGGTGTGCGTCTGCCCCCTACGTCCCAGCCTGGGGGTCTGGCCACCGTCTCCACAGACTACCGCCCCCTGCCCAGCATCCCCCCTGTGCTTCGGGGTACGGCTCACATGGCACAGGATGCCACCAGTCGACACTCCACTGTGACCACCAGCACCATGAACCGCGACGGCACGTCGGAAATCTTCGGTTCACTGGACACAGTCAATGTCAGCATGAGCGACGCATCCACCTCAGTCACCGTGGAGACGTTTGACAGCGGGAACTCCACGGTGTCCATATCCTCCCGCAGAGCCAATGCAGGCAGCCTGACGTCTTCAGAGGACAACCTGGCTGGTGATGGTGAGGAGTTTGCTTGTGTCATGTGATCTGCTGTATCTTTGTTTGACTGCTTTGGTATTTCAGTATTGTTGGTGTTCTGATAATACTATTTGAGTGATTCTCATTATTCAGATGGAACAATACTGCTAGGCAATAGCTTTTTTAAAAAGTTTTAAAATTATGTGAAACATGTATTTTTGTCAACCATTTTTATATTATTGAGACTATCTCATAGAAAATGTTAGATCAACAAGGATTGTTAGAGTCCCTGACACACATTTAGTTTAACTCATTCGCAATGCATAGCATCATATGATCCTTTATGCTGAAGATAATTGTTGATGATGCGTAGGTTCACACGATTCTACACATTTGCATAATTGTCCTTGTTGTAAGGGGGGTAGATCAAATTCAGAGAGCAATACTTAATTTTATAAGTTAAGTACTTTTTAAAATAATTTTTTTCTAAATATATCTATTCCCCCGCACTTCCAGGGATAAGAAGCACAACATATACTGTTTTCCTTTATTACCAAGGGACATTGAATTTTTATTTACAAACTGATTCTTTAATTTCATCAGGAATTCTTAGTGAAAATATTTTCTTTTTCTTGTTTGCTGGGATTTTTCATTGAAATTTTTATTAGAATATATTTTTTACTTGTGTGAACTTCCTCCATGAACTTTGTCCTCATTCACTCAGCATCCCCAGAGTGGAGAATAGTTGCTTGGCTCCTTGTTCCAGATGCCCCTCTACTGGAGAGCAACACGGCCAACACAGAGGACACGACCAGTGTCTGCTCCTCTGCTCCTGCTCCGGAATCCAAGGAGGAATGAACTCTGTGACCTCTGACTGCCCAAAGGAACTCCACCTCAGCTCCTCCAGTCAAGGACACCCCAGAGTTGAAGGTCACAATCTGCCAGCATTGCACCGACTGACCTTGTCACCTGGGAAAAGTGCAACTTGAGATCAAGGTTGTCAGTAACAGCAAATTTACCAACTGCTTTCACCTTGACACCAGGGTTAGAAAGAGCTGAAGGTCAAAAGGTTACAGTGGGTTTTGAGATTGCAGAGTGAGGAGTCTTAACTCCCCTTCCCACCCTTTTTCTGTACCGCCCTGTCTTGGAACATGTCCGTACAATAGTAGTGAGAAGTACCTCAGTTTTGGGTAGTTGTGAAGTGATTGAACACACACCTTGAGCCCATGGAAAAACAGGAAAAGGGATCTGGGTCAATACAACTCCACTCCCTCCCCTTCTCTTTCACACTCTGTGGGTAGGTTTCATATGTTAGCACCAGGGTGGATTGCAGTCTTTTAGCCTGTCATAAAGAGACATTTATATATGTAGATGTTGGGAAAAGGACACAGAAACAGCATATCCACAAGTCTATGTTTTTTTAATCATACATGTTTGTGCACAGAAGCTCATGTATTGCCTGTCATGAAATTGGTACACTGCAGGAAATGTTTTCATTTAAGTGTAAACTACAGTTCATTTTTGGACATTATATAGGTAAGTGTAATCGGCTTTTTAAACCAGTAATTGTTTGGTGTACATTTTGCACAGTCAAGAGTAATGAAGATCCAATTAAAAGATTTAAAATCAAAACCATATGCCACATAACTCATATGGTAAAGCATTCAGAATCAAAACAAGATTTAAATTTTTTTTCAGTAATGTCTAATTCTTTGAAAGACTGCAGTAGCATTTGAATTTTAACAGTTTTTTAATTTTTCATTTTATGACCCCTATGGACTTGTAGGCTACTTCCTGTAAAAGTTATTTTGCACTGTCTTGTAAATTCTTTTATTCCATGGAAAATTTGACCCAAAATGTGTGGATTCACATGTATCAAGACTGCAAGATCTCACTGAGATTATCACAACGGGGAAGTCATTTGGAAGTTTTCAATGTAGGTCTCCATCATGAGGAAGGACATCCTCACATTTGCTGTTCACCATGTTACATATCCATCCTCCATCTCTCTCATGGTAGCAGAGGGCACAGAGAACAAAAATGTGGGTGAGGAGGAGTTGTTTTTACCAGAAAGATTGCCAGAGCTCATCTAGACATAAAACCAATTTGCTGCATCAGATGATTGAATGTGTGTGGAAGTAGCACCTTATTGTGGATAAGTGAATGAAGCAAAGATGTGTTGATGTGTTTTCCCATTCACAGCTTCCCATGCTTGTAAATACATTCATTTCAGGATCACCTGACATCATGTGCGGGTTATGTGAATGACTGTGTACTGGAGAGTAAGTGCATTGAAACCGTCTCTTGGTACTTTTGTCATGGAGAGGTCAGAACTCATTTGAAAACTTCTTGTAGTTCCTTGTAATAATGAATTAGAATGTATGGTAGAAGTGCAAGTCATGGGTAAACATTTTAATAACTGATAGTTTTTGGAGTAGTGGAATTGTTCAGAAAACAAATTTCATACTGTGTTCTGATCTTGGTCTCATTAAAATCATGAAGCTAACAGAAGATAATTTAGCTGTTGTTCTGTTTGATATAAAAAAAGGAAAAGAAGACTATGTCAGAATCAGCACTATCAGTACAGCTTTACTATTGAAATATGTTAATCATGTGTATCTATTGACTGTGCTATATTGCTGTGAGATTTTTCACACAAATAGAAACATTCCTTTCTTTCTTCCTTCCCAATTCTTCACACACATTAATCAAAGAATTCTGCATTCTGTCCAGGTGCTACTTCTGAAATTTTTTAATATTTTCATTCCTGTGCTTTTTGTGAGAGAATGTTAATAAAAGCTCTAAACATTTAGGAATATTTGCACTTTCTAGTTACACTTCATGTCAATTATGAAAGGGGGGGAAAAATCCAGAGCAAGCACAAGTCTTTCTTTTACAGAGCATGCATTGTTGCAACCTACGATTAGGATTTTTTGAAAATGATTTAAATCAATAAGTTGGATTTTGCTTGGCATGACATTTTGCCTTGGGATTTTTAAAAAAATAACATGTTGGATTTTGCTTGGCAGGATATATATGCTTATCATGATGTAAGTAGATTGGCAAAGGAACACCGTGCATGGTCATGTTTTGCAGACTGTTGTGTAAACCTTTTGCAATACTTGTCTGGCCAGTAAACAACCTTTACTCAAGTGGGAAGAACCGTTTCACAAGTCTCTAGATGCTGATTCAGAGGACATGGTGCCTACATCACAAACTGAGACCAGTGGTGTCTAGGCGTCACGCCATGAGCTTGACACAGACTGTTATGGCATGAAAATCTGTTCTTGTCCTGTGTTATTAAAACTGGCAATGAACTTATGACTACAATATATCATCATTTCAGTCCAAGGCAATGAAGAAGTATTACCGTGGTCATGCATTCCCTATGCTTGGGTCTTTCTCTTGCATTGCTCTGTCTTCCTGTAGAGAACATGAAATTGTGTACTTGTGTGGGTTGCTTCAACAAGCAATGCATGTTTTAGGTTTCCTGCTGAGGGAAAGTATAGTGTGTACATTGGATTCCCTTGCATGCAGAGGGTAGTAATTGTCCTGCAACTGCTAAAGACTTTGATGTATGAATTTGTAGTATCACCCTTGATTCACAGAATGGGGGATACACAGTGTATTTTCTGTAATATATTGTTGTCTTTGGAATGTTAAGAGCATCAGTGCAAATTGGAACTGTACTGTGGAAAGGAAATAAGACAGGCCTCTTGTGCTATGAATAAAGGAAAATAAATCAAATCAATTTAGCAACATTTGAGAGTGATGCAAATTAAGTTAGGTACCCCATCAGAAACATTCTGCATGCTTTTTCTCTTTTTTAAAATAAATACTGTTATGCTACTGTCTCATGAAGTTTCTCTCTTCCTCAGTCTCTATTTCTCTCTTGTCTGCCTCTGTTTCTCTCCCCATCCGTTTCTCTCTCCATCTATCTCTGTCTCTCTCTCCATCTATCTCTGTCTGTCAGTCTCTCTCTCTCTCTCTCTCTCTCTCTGTCTCTCTCTATGTCTGTCTATCTCTCTCTCTCTCTCTCTATGTCTGTCTCTCTCTCTCTCTCTCTCTCTCTGTCTGTCTGTCTGTCTGTCTGTCTGTCTGTCTGTCTGTCTGTCTGTCTGTCTGTCTGTCTGTCTGTCTCTGTCTCTCTCTCTCTCTTTCTCTGTGTCTGTCTGTCTGTCTGTCTCTCTCTCTCTGTCTGTCTCTCTGTCTCTCTCTCTGTCTGTCTGTCTCTCTCTCTCTCTCTCTCTCTCTCTCTCTCTCTCTCTCTCTCTCTCTCTCTCTCTCTCTCTCTCTCTCTCTCCCCTTCCCTTGGCATTGACTTCCCCCAGCATCTTTGTTGTAGACATATTTGTGTTCATGTTTACCTTTGATAAGCATTTACAATATGATACATCGATTTTATATAACATTATTTTTTCATCTGTACATATGTTTCAGTTTTCTGATAGTGCATGACTGGAGAAATGTAACAAAGCTGTGATGAGACCGGATACAGCATTTGTAGGGATTTTTTGTTTTTATTTTGGTGGAGATGGGTAATGGGTGGGTGATAATATCACTTTCTCAGAATCAAGTACAGAGCTGCCTAGATGACTGCACATGTGTAATATCTTTTTTTTGTAAATACTTGCTCAGAGCAAATTTCCCCATGAAAAAAATGAAGTTAATAATCCTCGCCTCAAGGCTGTAAACCTGTTTTATCACTCATTGAAACTGGGACAATCCTATTAATTATTTTAAAAACGTTTTTTGCATGTCTCCAGTCTGTGGTACATCAGGAGATATTTGAATCCTCACTGCATCAAACACTTCTCCTCTCTCTCTCTCTCTCTCTCTCTCTCTCTCTCTCTCTCTCTCTCTCTCTCTCTCTCTCTGCTTTTTCTGTTTCTTTTTTCTCTTAATGTTGTGCTGATCACAGTTGAAGACATTTATCAATGATGCTAAAAACAAAAGGTGAAGAGATGTTATTATACACATGGAATACCTCTATACTCATGGTTGTGGCTGTCTGTTATAGTTCTGTGTTCTTTCCCCTCATGCAAACTTCCCTTTTCCCAGATCTCTTTTGATGCTGTTTCACTTGTATATCTATACTCTGATAGTCATAGAATCTTGTCTGTCATGAGTAGCTGTACTAACTTCACTCTTCCCTGGAGGACTAATAGCAAGAGCTTGAAAATGTTATTGTAGTTTTGACACCTGTCAGCAAATGATACCTATCTGGTACTTTGTGAGTGTTAAAAGTGTCATTGTATAGACTTTGACTTGTATTTATTGTATGTACCAAGAATAAAAGCAAATGTCTTTTCATCTTGTTAGTTCTTGTCATTTAGTGCATCAGTTTCATGTGGATCGTCTTGAGCTTATCCACGTCATTTCTCAAAGCTTCCAGAACTGAGTCCTTGTTGTGATGTAGAGGGTGGCTAGCCTTTGCTGAGTCCTTGTTGTGGTGTAGAGGGTGGCTAGCCTTTGCTGTTTACTGCTTTGGTCTAGCATTGCCTGTCACACCTGAACAATCAGCAGGCTCATTATAGAGAGTAAAAGTGCTTTTAAAGATGATGTTTTTTTCCCCTTCACACCCCTTACCCATTTATATAATACATTTCTCCTGTAAATACTGCCTGGATGGGCTTGATGTCATCTGCAATGTGAACTGCAAGATGTCTTCCAGTGGCACTTAAGTGCTGCTTGGGGCCCGCTGTGTGGGTGCTACTGGAGCAGGCCCCAAAAGCACAAAGACCACGGCAATCCAGCTGAAGAGGGAGGTGTGGTTGCAGCACAGGCTGTATGCTAGTGAGTCTCCAATCACACTCATTTACCCCCTGCCAGTCATTGGTCTATGCTTATTATCACTCCCACACCATCATAACTCCCAATGGATATGAACCAGGCTGCAAATTAATGTGCCAACGTTATTTTTCACATTTTCTTGTTCAGCCTTTGGATATACCTATTTTACTTCTTGGTGGGGAGAAGCAATGTAAGTGAAGCACTTTGCTCATGGATGCAAATCTGGGATCGACAGTTTCAAATGAAGCATGCATGTTCCACAAGCTATGACGAGTCAAGCACATTAGTCACTCTGCCACAAAGTCCTACCGTACGGGTTTTGCTGCTGTCTCTATAGTCTATAGTCACAAGTGAAGTCTTGTAAACAGGTTGCTCCACCAAGTCCAGGATCAAGTGTTGTTGATCAAGACTGCAACACAGTATTGAAACCTCATGAGGGTCAGATATGTGAAGCCATTAATCACAAGGCTTTTCTTGTCACTTGGAACAATTGGTCATGGATGTTTCTGAGTCTCTGATTAGACCTCCACTTAGCTTGGGCCCAAGCAGGAAAAACTGTCACTTGAAAACATAGTGGTGAAGCCTTTACTCAGGGGTCAATTTTGTGGTGATTTATTTTCTTCTGCGTTGTTGGACCTGAGCCAAATAAAATTAACCTCACTAACAATAAAGACATGCTTTCAGGAGCTAATTGTGGTAGTATGTTCGAGAGACGTTCAAAAGTTTCGAACTTATCATTTTGATGCTACCAACACCAACATCATCATCATGAACATACATTCTGCTACATTAATATGTAGTTTAAGTTAGGAAAAAATTGATTACCTTTTGATTCTTATGTATGAATCACATTTTTACTGCACACAACAAAACTGCTCATGATTTTGCTACCACAAAGGTAGACATGGCCTGTAACTTCCCTATGGTGCCTAGATCATGTTTGTCAAGTTGGAATCCAGCAGCTCAAGTGGTACGGGAATGCATGCTTACAAACATACAAAGAAACAAACACACACACACGCGCGCGCATCGGGCTTTGTAGTTGTAGAGATGACCAATGCTAAGGAGTCACGGCTTACCCCCCATCAACGCAGGGGACATAACCTCAATCAAACAGGAGTTTCTTTTTTCTTTTCTTTTTTCTTCTCGAATATCACAAGTATCTGAGCTGTACATTTTCTTTTTTGTGATGATTTCGAAATAATTGTTATGATTTTAAAGGGAAGAAATGAGATAATGCACTTGAAACCGTGTGAAATTCACTCGTGAAAGCTGTGTAACTCTTTACGAAAGAAGGCGTATAACTTACAAGCGTCTCTAGAAGCATCTGTCGTCGTGCCTATGCATGTGGTCTCGCTGCTTGCTCTGTCGTCGGTTTGTAGAAACGTCTCTTCGGAATTTGAAAAAGTTCATTTGATATCACTCTGAAAGTGCTTATTGAGGGATAGCAGAATAATCGCTCCACAATGGCGGATGCCTTCGAAAAACCACAAATCATCGCGCACATTCAGAAGTCGATGTCGTACACACTGTTCGACGCCAAATGGATTCCCTGCAGTGCGAAGTTCGTAGTTTTGGGTAGTTATGCTAAAGGAACAGGAGCAATGCAGATTTATGAAGTTTCACACGGCGACATCACATGCATCAAAGATGTAAGTAGAAATGACACACACATACACACACAAACACACCCAACCCCCTCCCCCCCCCCCCCCCACCCCCACCCCCACCCCCTCCCCCTCCCTCCCTCCCTCTTGTTCTTGCTGTAGTGTAGCCTGTGGTCTGTTCCTCAGGTACTTGCACTAAATTTTCAAACCCAATGTCAGGAAATCAACTTAGGCTCAAATTAAAGAGCTTCAAGAGACAAACAAGTGGTAGAATAGAATAGAATTCTTCGGCTTGCTTAGGCGTCCAGGGCCTATCGCCGATTCTGGTAGTTCTCTGGCTGTTTTTTTAAT
>JAWQFJ010001087.1:65000-70000 GCA_034096865.1 Theodoxus fluviatilis | reverse complement strand
GAGTCACCCTCCATCTCTCTGTTTGTAGAATGTAGATTGTGGAGTACTTGCACTTGCTAAGTTTTCTGTATGATGAATCAAGCAAATACTGTGGATTCTAAACACATAAGGCCCCTCTCCCCCCCCCCCAAAAAAAGAAGAAAAAAGTTATGGTATTTAAAAAAAATGGTCGCACACAAAAAGTATCGATAGATAAACCTGATTTTTTACAAATAAATATATATATTTTTAGGTGATGAAATTGAGGCTGCACGTATCTGTGTATGTGTGTGTTTTAAGAAATGTAGTGCATTTAGTAGATTCATCTGAATGAAAATAAAGATCTGTCTTTAACTTAATGATGTGTGTGTGTGTGTGTATATGTGTGTGTATGTGTGTTCATAGGGAAGATGGGATGGCATGCAGTTTGTCTTTGATTTCCTTCTTCCTTTATTTTTTCAGTTTTTCTCCATGATCAAAAAAAAAGTTTAGGGTCGGCAGGAAAAAAAGAGGGGGTCAATTATGTTAACATAACCACAGCTTCTTTTTGTGTGCCTAAACTCTTCTATATTTCTCATTGTTTAGTTTGTCCATGCTAGAGAAACACCAGGGTGATTTTAAATGGTTCTTCCATGTGCCTGAATACCACACTATTCATCAAGGGTTTCATGTGTGATGCATGCAGTGAAACCACAAACACATGTACATCTAGAGAGCACTCTGAGAGCACAAACCTCCGCCAAGAAAGCCACCCATTTTTTATAGTGTGGTAATTTTTCACACAGAATAACAAAGAACCAACACACACACCGCGAGGAACACAACACAATGGGGCATAATTCAGACAGTGTGTTCTGCTTGCCTGGCCTTATGCTACATGACAGTGCAGGTTACTTCATTTTAGATAGACCACACCTCTTCCATGGCCTGTATTATTCAGGCAGCATGTTCTGTTAGCCAGGTCTGACACTATAAAGTTTATTATAACACCTGATAGTGGTCTCTGAGAGTGGAACGCATACATCCACTTGCAACATACACCAGTCTTTCTGGTTGTAATTCCAGAACTCCAAAATGTAATGCATTGCTCCTTGGGTGAAACCCTTACCTCGCATCAAATTTAATCAGAATCCGTTTTGAACTTATTTAGGAGATTTTGCCAAACAACAAATGAACTAACCAACCAACCGAAAACCAAACTCCTTGGCAGAGGTTATACGCATTTGCTCTTGGATGAGTCTCCAAAATTTATCATAGGACTGCCCAACACATTATTGTATCACTGTGGTTCCACTTTCACATAGTGCTTGTACTGAAGTGTGCACCGTATAAAGAAGTTATGTGTATTCTGATTGCCAGGCACACAAATCTACGATATGGGGCTGCAAGCATCTGCCACAGAACAGGGACGTCTTCATGACACTTGGTGGCAACGGTTCTGTCAACCTCTGGAGCTAGTAAGTTTTATTCTGTTTTATGCGTTTACCTTTGTGGGGGTTGTATAGTGAAGTTAGACAAGGTGTGATTGGGTCCATACTTCTTTTCTGTATAAACATTTTTTTGACTCTCATGCGAAGCAAAAGTGAGTCTATGTACTGAGCCGTTTCGTCCGTCCGTCCGTCCGGGCGTCCGGGCATCCGTCCATCCGGGCGTAAAAAACTTAAACGTTGGATTTTTCTCGGAGACTATTAAGTCTATCAACACCAAATGTGGCATGATGGTGTATGATGACAAGGCCTCAAAAAACATACATAGTGACTTGACTTTGCTTCAAGGTCAAGGTCACAGGAGCCATAAATGTGGTCTCAAAAACAGTCATTTTTCACATTTTCACAATTTTCTCCCACGTTATTGAGAATGGCAATCTAAGCTACAAGTGGTATATAGGTCAAAGCAAGCCCTATCTTTTGATACCAGTTTGGTTGACCTTGCTTCAAGGTCAAGGTCACAGGAGCTCTTCAAAGTTGGATTGTATACATATTTTGAAGTGACCTTGACCCTGAACTATGGAAGATAACTGTTTCAAACTTAATAATTATGTGGGGCACATGTTATACTTTCATCATGAGACACATTTGGTCACATATCATCAAGGTCAAGGTCACTTTGACCCTTATGAAATGTGACCAAAATGGGGTAGTGAACCACTAAAAGTGACTATATCTCATGGTAGAAAGTGCCAATAAGCACCATTGTGCTTCCTATGTCTTGAATTAACAGCTTTGTGTTGCATGACCTTGGATGACCTTGACCTTGGGTCAAGGTCACATTTCTTTTAGTAGGAAAAATGTGTAAAGCATTTCTTTGTTTAAGATGTCATTGGTAGGTTTAGTTGTTTGACCTTGACCTTGAAGGTCACCTGAAGGTCAAGGTCATATAAAGGTCAAGGTCAAGCATGTGAGTCATATGGGCTTTGCCCTTCTTGTTTAAGTTGGGCTCTCACTCATGTGTGAGCACAAAATACTCTTACCAGAGGCAAAGTACAGTATATGATGGTACTTCTCAGGAGAGAGATATTAAATCAATGTGTGTGTTAGTGCATGAGTAATGAGAAAAGTGATTTGAAATTCATTGAAAAAAAATGATAATGTGCAGATGTTTAAAGATGTGTGTTTGTGAGTGTGTGTGTGTGTGTGTGTGTGTGTGTGTATATGTGTGTGTATGTGTGTGTGTGTGTGTGTGTGTGCATGCCTTGAATCAAATTGATGCAAATCTTCAGAGGAAAAAAAAGTTGAATTGTCAATCAAATGATTTTAGCTGTCAAGTTATACATACATAAATTTACACCCAGCCAATGCAAGTAAAAATCCTCATAAAGAAAATAAAAAACTCGAGATATGTGTGTGATTGGTCATAAGTTATTAGTCGTACATTCCTGAGAATGTTATGATCTGTATTGGATCACTTCCTTGCTACATGTACTCATCGCCATAAGCAAATAACAACGTTGCTCCTTATCTCTGTCCTGTATGCCAACAATCCTCAGGACTGTCATAAGCCTCTGTGGCAATCCCTGCTGATGCAGAGGCCTGGTATTCAATCCACATGTCATCCTTTGCAGCTCCTACCCAAGCAAGCGTGTGACGAAGGACTCCGAGGACAAGGACATGGGAGTGGCAGGAACGCTGAACCTCCTGCAGAATGTGACTCTCTCCACGCAGCCCATCGGCAGTCTGGACTGGAACATGGATAAGATGGGACTCTGTGTGTGCACCGCCTTTGACCAAACCTTACGTGTGCTCATCGTCACCAAGCTCAACAGAATGTGACACCTACTGCTGCCCCCTGTACAGATTTCTCACCACGTGTATTTATTCCTCCTGCTGTTAATTTTGCTTTTCTTCTGAATTTGCTGAGACAAGGTTGGCTTGGGTGCATGATTTCAGGCCAGGGAGAAAAGGCAGAGTGATTGGTACACTTCTCTTGTTTCATTTCTCAAAGTCTTTGTAAAGCCCTTTGAACATCTAAAAGGATATTGTCTGAATTGATTGTTAATGTTTCCTTATTTTGATGATGATTCACCTATCAGAAACATAATTGCTCTTGTCATTGTTATCATCATTATCATCATCATCATCATCATTTGGTTTTATCAGCTGCAGCAGCATCAAAGTCCTGAAGTAATCTAAAGCAGCAAAACTGGATACTAGGCAAACTAATAACTGATGCAGCAAGTATGTCATTGTAACTTGCGCAGACCATACTGAAGAATCCATGCTGAAACCTATGTTCATCCCTTCATATTCAAAACTCTGGAGTGATGAACATTCATATTGACTGAATAGATTAGGGTGTCTGTCATTCTTTCGAGCTTGTGGCAGCTTTTGAATAGTTCGGAAATAAATTTCTAGGGGGTCCTTGTAACATCTTCTTCTTCTTTTTCTTCTTCTTCTTCTTCTTCTTCTTCTTCTTCTTCTTCTTCTTCTTCTTCTTCTTCTTCTTCTTCTTCTTCTTCTTCTTCTTCTTCTTCTTCTTTATGTGTCCTCTTTTAAGGATTAAATGAACTGCCACATACAACTCTAAACAGGAGTAACATGGCCTCTTGGACAGCTATATATTTCAGTGACACCAATGGGTGGGAAAGTTGGAGGAGTAAAGTTGACAGTCAAAGCTTTTCTTCTTTCTTTTACAATTTATCTGTCTTTTTTTCTGATGTGTATTGCTCCAGTCCTTCTCAACATGACAATGTTATTTAAAACCTACAAAACCTGTGATTCCTGTTAAGATAAGTGGGTGAATGTTTGATGTTTTCATGTCATTTGTTAATCACCACAACAGATCTGCCCTCACAACCTTGTGTGAAGTCTACTTAAGAAACTAAGTTGATGATTTTTCACATTGTCTTGTGTTCATAGTTTCTTGAATGGACGTTTGTATACAGCGGCTTGCTGTTCATGCAGCAGTAGGGAAAAGTAAGCATTTGATTGTCCGTTCCTGTCACACTGCATAGTGAGCGCATGTCACTGAATACAGCTGCAGTGCACCACACTGTAGCTATGTGCAACTAAGCATTTCTGTGGTTTAATTGGAAAATAAAATTTATTTTCTATCTTTACTTGCTTTGTGTAATGCTGTCATTTTCTGCCATGTAAATGTGGAGATGTTTACATTTTAGAAAGTGGGGGAGATAATTTTTGTACGTATTAATCCTCGAGAGGGAAAGTTTGTTTCTACAAGAGGCTTAGCCATTTTCTAACTTCCAAGCAGCAGGTAGAATCTGGCACTGAAGCGGTTTGGTTACTTCAGCCACTGTGAAGCCTTGGGACACTCCACCAAACAGCTGTACAGCCACTGTGAAGCCTTGGGGCACTACACCAAGCAGCTGTACAGCCACTGTGAAGCCTTGGGGCACTACACCAAGCAGCTGTACAGCCACTGTGAAGCCATGGGGCACTCCACCAAGCAGCTGTACAGCCACTGTGAAGCCTTGGGGCACTCCACCAAGCAGCTGTACAGCCACTGTGAAGCCTTGGGGCACTACACCAAGCAGCTGTACAGCCACTGTGAAGCCTTGGGGCACT
>JAWQFJ010001087.1:47500-57500 GCA_034096865.1 Theodoxus fluviatilis | reverse complement strand
AGAAATAGCCTTCGTCACGTTAACTTATGGCACGTCAGACCTCTTGATAATGATAGTCAACGAAGCATGATACAACTCAAAGGCGAAATTCTCCTCTCGATTTAAGGAGCCTTCCCGTCCGATATGACCGGTGCAACTAGGTCGATCATGTACGCATAATTATAGCTTCCTTGTTGGATTGTTGATTTCGGGTGCACAACGACAAACTCCCCTCCCCTTTCCCTCACCCCTTGACTCACCCCCACCCACCCACATACTTCACGTGCATCTGGTGGTGACTTTCGAATCTGATGGAAACTGCAGGGAAAAGACCTATAAAACAGACGTGACAGGACATCTTGAAACGCCTACATTTTATGGGCAGAGGAGAAGAAGAAGAAGAAGAAGAAGAAGAAGAAGAAGAAGAAGAAGAAGAAGAAGAAGAAGAAGAAGAAGAAGAAGAAGAAGAAGAAGAAGAAGAAGAAGAAGACGGAGGAGGAGGAGGAGGAGGAGGAGGAGGAGGAGGAGGAGGAGGAGGAGGAGGAGGAGGAGGAGGAGGAAGGAAAGAGGAGGAGGAGGAGGAGGAGGAGGAGGAGGAGGAGGAGGAGGAGGAGGAGGAGGAGGAGGAGGAGGAGGAGGAGGAGGGAGGAGGAGAGGAGGAGGAGGAGGAGGAGGAGGAGGAGGAGGAGGAGGAGGAGGAGGAGGAGGAGGAGGAGGAGGAGGAGGAGGAGGCTAACTGCTGCTAGAAACAAACGAACCAGAAGAAATTAAAGTTCGAAAATGTCTATTTTTAAACCACCAATGGGGAGATCAGTCGTGAGGAACGTGGGTATTGGAGAACGCCGTACAGAGGAAGAAAGTTGCCGGGCAGTCTACTCGCTCCTCCCTATCAATCTTTTTACTTCTTTTACGCTGTAGAACAACACGGACACAAGAAAGAAATGTTGTTGGCTTGACGAAAAGGAAGGAAGGCGAGACGATTGGAAGTGTGGAACAATTTTGCCGACGAATCGAATTCTTTCCATGTTGATGGCTTCAAAGCAAACTTATGACAGGAGAAATGGAAAGTAAAAAAGAAAACGAGAAGAAAGACAGTGCCGATCTGCCATAACTAAAAATGCACGTCATACTTATAATAAGCAACGCTCTTGGGCTCACTACAGTTCTCTCAAAACATTTCACTTGCAAGCTATTGATGTAAGATTTTTTTTCTCCCAGCCAATCAGCTGCTAGAATCTCCTGTCGCTGAAGTAAAAACGTTCAGATTTTGTATAAAGATTGCTTACACTTTTTCGAATAAATATTGATAGCGATGTCTCTACTGTCTTCATAAATTGCTGTACAGACTTTCTGAACACTGCCACTCGTGTGCCAATGGTAAATGCGAAGACGAGGATCACGTACAGCAACCGGGTATTTCTAAGGTCATGAAAAAGCGGTCAGGTCAACTGTGCGTGTCTACAGATAAGTCAGTGGAAAAGGCGGGTACTTTGAGTAGGGATGAGTAGGTGCAAAAGTTTTTTTGGAGAGAGAGAGAGAGAGAGAGAGAGAGAGAGAGAGAGAGAGAGAGAGAGAGAGAGAGAGAGAGAGAGAGAGAGAGAGAGAGAGAGAGAGAGAGAGAGAATCGCCATTAACAGAAATTGCTGAAGTGTAACAAGAAAAACCCACAGATATTATTTATTGAGAACCGTTTGTGGAGGCGTGTTTGTCAGATTGTCTAAGCACATGCACAAGGCCACGGAAATCACCACAGCAACAACAGACTACGATCACATCATAGAACTGTCTCTCCTCCAACCAGTCCGGTGAAGAATTTCTAGGAAGCCTTGCTCATCCATTATTATCTGCCTGTTGCGTAGATCGTCCTTGCAGGGGCATGCTGTATACTGGGAATTCACGGAGAAAATGCCGGTGGACACTGGGCGTGAGTCACGCGCACTGGAAATGCATCCAAGCTGCACTATTGCGCACATCCGCCTGTAGATCGAGAGCGTAGGAGGTGCTATCCCAAATCGAAAGTTGTCCCGTGCTGTGGTTCGTTAGGCGAGACACAATCTGGGATGCCAGAGATAACTTTTTGTCATGTTATGCATCACAATGACCGATACGTGGACACGTGACTCCGTACGAGGTATGAATGAGTCAAGCATTGAGGGAAATGAGGACACCGAGGTGCATTGCCGGGAGACAGCGTCACTTACTAAATCCGGCTTCAATTCTCCCGCCTTCATCGGAAACGACGCCTTCCGGTAATAGTGGAGCATCAACCGACACCGCAGGCCTCTGGTTTGAGGTTGACAAGCAAACTGACACGTACACTTTCCGGACTAACTCCATTCACGCCACATCCGCAGAACATCCGCGCTTTTTCTTGGTAGCCGTGTTTGTGGTCGCATGCATATTTGATTGAGTGGAGAGGGTTGTCGGATTTTCTCTGAAAGGCTTTGCGGGTGTCAGCAGCCTGTTCACATGGATCAGTCCGTGTTGGGCATGTAAAATGCTCTCTGTGAAACACCTACACATTTTAAATGCTTATTTTTTCGGTGTCACTGAGAAAAACTCACCGGCCACAAACATAATAGGATACCGAAATGGGTATGGGTGTGTGCGGATCGTTGACTAACAAGAATAAGACATTTGATCATTGTCTGGGGAGTGGTTTGTCCTCATAATGTTACCACTGCAATGGTGCCAAAGCTGATGCTAGGGCTGATTAAAGTTGTGTTGATGAAATAAAACGAAGCTGTATGGATAAAATGCAGGGTGCATTTTGTTATGATATGTATCAACATAAATTGAAGATTAAACTTTTCTCTCTCTCTTTTTTTTCCCCCAGTGGCATGGGGAAAAACGTTAGATGTTGAATTCACTCCTAAGAGGAGAAGCAGGCGGAACAGCAAGGACAGGGGCAGTAGCAGTAACAGTAGCAGAAGGTATTAGGGAAGCCGGAGGAGTAGAAGCAGAAGCTACAGAAGAGAATGCCTGGGTGCAAAGATAAAAAGTAAACATGTGTGCGAATCACAAAGGCAATATCCAGAGGGGAGTGATGGCTCTATATTGGCAATGCACGAGATGGCTAGAGAGTAAAGGGCAGAAAGAAATATACACACACAAAAACCAGTGAGAGCAGCATGATCATGGGCGCGTTTGTTAGGCAAGTGGCTCGCCTCGATGGCTAGTCGAGGGCAAGCGAGACGCACCTACAGCTAATGAGCGAGAAACGTAGGCAACGCCTAGCCCTCGAGATTATACGCCTAACAAACACGCCCCATGAGTAGGGTCGGGTATGATGAGAACGATTGATGTTCAAAGGCCTATCAACTTCTGTAGGTTATATAAGGCCATTGACTACACAGTAAAGGTAGTTTAGAGTAAGACCAAGTCAAGTCTCGACTTCCCTCGTTATCGCCTTATACGAATGACGTAGGCGGACGCGGTGGGTCTATTCTTACCCCCAACCCGCAGCTAGGGAATTGGACTGGGTGGCAGAAGGTGAATGCTGAGTAGGTGTGTGCACATCGAGGAGCCATCAACTCCAGACACGGCAATAAGTCAACACTAGGCTGCCACGTTCTCTGGGGAGTGGAGACGGCGCTGGAGCTCGGCCGTCTGCGTTGTGTCGTGGGATGCCAGGGGAGCATCGATTTGACGGCTCACTGACCGGGGAGTAAAGGGTGAAGCGTTCAAGATTTACGCATGGGTAAGAGTCGTATAGGAAATCACAGTGCATAACTGGGTAAGGGCAGAAATGGTTGGAACTAAGTGCAGAAGCATACATTGAATGAGTAATTCAGGAGTTGAAAACCAGTAAGGCATTCTGAACACAGAGATATAGTATATGCACTATAGTCTCAGCCACGCTGAATGCCAGTAAGGCTGAGAAAATAAATGGATCACATATATATGGTTTCGGGATTAATCATGCACTTGCCGCACAAATGAACAATAATTAACACGGCAAATTTAG
The DNA here is from genome assembly GCA_034096865.1 of Theodoxus fluviatilis. Taxonomy (NCBI): domain Eukaryota; kingdom Metazoa; phylum Mollusca; class Gastropoda; order Cycloneritida; family Neritidae; genus Theodoxus; species Theodoxus fluviatilis. Next base: position 53,554 of record JAWQFJ010001087.1, on the reverse strand, counting down.
GGAGAAAAGATAAGAAAGGGAGTGATATCACCAAACATTATCATTTATTATCATTTTACAACAGAATCCAATACTTCTTCTTCAAATTATTTGTCTAATTAAAAAATTGCATTGTGATCAACCCTCTGCTGAAAGAAATATCACACGGGTTGAGTGCATTGATGAGATCCTACCTGTCCTGACACAGATGATCAACGATTGCTTCCAGACTGGCACCTTCCCTAGTGTTTTCAAGCAGGCTATAGTTAAGCCGCTCCTGAAGAAGCTGGACCTGGATCCAAACAAACTTTGTCATTATAGGCCAGTCTCCAATATTTCTTTTCTGTCAAAATTGTTAGAGAAGTTAGCTTTGCAGCAGCTGCTGGAGCACGTGTCCCAGTATGCCCGTTTTCAATCCGCGTACCGTGCTCATCATTCCACCGAAACAGCTCTGCTCCGTGTTCTAAACGATCTTCTCGCTGCTTCTGATGATTCCAAAGTTTCTCTTTTTACTCTGTTAGACTTGAGTGCCGCGTTCGACACAATAGACCATGGAATTCTTCTCACCCGTCTTAGAAACGTTTTTGGCATTGAGAACTTAGCACTCTCTTTCCTGCATTCATATCTCTCAGAACGTAGACAGACTGTTTCGATCTCGGGTTTTGCTTCTGATCCTACACCTCTCAAGTACGGAGTCCGTCAGGGCTCTGTTCTGGGTCCTCTGCTGTTTCTACTGTACACCCAACCACTCTCCAATGTAATTGATAGTTATTCTGTCTCTCACAGTGAATTTGCTGATGATACCCAGCTCTACAACTCCTCACATCCCAGTCAAATCCACTCTCTTCTTTCTACCAGCGAACACTGTATCTCTGATGATGACCCAGGACAAGCTCCAACTCAATTACTCAAAAACTGAAGCACTCCTGGTGGGCGGCGGAGGCGAATCGGACCAGGCCGTCAAACTAACCATTGGTCACAGTGACATCGTCTTCTCTCAGTCTGTTAGAAAATTAGGCGTCATGTTTGAAGATGATCTGTCAATGAGAGCTCATGTCAACAAAGTCTGTCAGTTAGCATATTACGAGTTAAGGAAAACTTAGTACCATTCGTCATTATCTCTATCAGCAGGCCACCAAAACGCTCATCACATCACTTGTTCTGTCTCGTCTCGACTATGGAAACTCTCTTCTCGCAGGCATCCCGGACACTCTGCTTAACAAACTCCAGAAAGTTCAGAATTGTGCTGCTAGGGTAGTTTTTCGATGTCCCAAGCGTACCCATGTCTCTCCAATCATACATTCACTTCACTGGCTCCCCATCTCTCATGGGATAGATTATAAACTTGCTACTTTGTGCTTCAAGGCCATCAACAACACCGCACCACACGCTCTTACAGAAATTCTTACACTATACAGTCTACACGCCCTCCAGATCTCTACGCTCAGCTGCTGACTCTAGAATGCTTAAGGTCCCACGCCGTAACAAGAAAACTCAAGGACAGCGTGTCTTCTCCTATATTGGACCTGTAATCTGGAATAGTCTCCCTCTCTCAGTCCGTCATTCTGACACTCTGCCCCAGTTCAAAAGTGCTCTAAAGACCCACCTCTTCCGATCCGCCTTTCCCGCTGAGCTGCTTCGCCTTACTTGACCTGGCCTGCAAGTGCTGTGTATATTTTATAGTTTGTTCTATTGGATCTTAGTTTTTGTTTATGTGTGTAGTGTGTGAGTTTTTGTAGGAATGTGATGTTGAGCGGTTGTATGAGTGTTGATTCTTTGGATTATAAACGCCATGAGCTTGCCTGTCAAGGGAAGGTATGTGCGTATGAATAAACTATATTATTATTATTATTATTATTATTATTATTATTATTATTATGTAACCAAGAGGAACTCCTCCCCTACTGAATTATTCGCTCTCATTTTTGTCGATCTCTTGCCATGTAACTTATTCTCGTTCCTAACAGACACAGTGTGAATGAACAGCGCGGAGCCGACGTCATCACCGGCACCCCGCAGTAGCACCCCAAAACCTGAAGCACCGTGACTGTACTGCATACAGCCGCCCAGACTGCCAACATTCTCTGGAGAGAATGGGACAGATGTGGAGTCGTTTGCAAAAGAGACAGAGCGTATCATTCGTAACTGCTCACTAGAGCAAGGAGCTGCAACAGAATGGCTGATGCAGTCCCTGACTGGCTGTGCCCGCCAGGAAGTCCTCCGAGCTGCCTGCGATTCCCCAACTTCCATCTTGGTGACTCTACGGGCCACCTTTGGAGACCATCGGGGGGGGGGGGGGGGGAGGGGGGGGGGGGGGAGGGGGAGGGGGGAGGGGGGGGGGGGGCATCAACTCTCGTAGGCGCATTTCACCGACGCCTGCAAGGTGAAACCATGGTGAAACGGAGGGCATTCTGGAGTTCGCCCCGCACCTTCAGCTGCTCGCTCAGCGAGCAATCAAAAGGCGCCAGTATAGCGTCGACGAGGACACACTCCGCGACCAATTCATATCAGGGCTGTACTCCCCTTCGCTCCGTCGCGACCTCTGATGTCACGTGCGGGAGCATAGAGATACTACGTTCTTGCAAGCCAGAACAGAAGCACAACGCTGGCTTCGGGAGGATGATTTCCACGCTGAGGTGGCGGTCCAACAAGTCGTCGCTTCCAGGGATGAGCTGATCCAGGTGAAGGAGCAGCTTGCGCTCCTTACACAACAGCTGCAGTCTTTGCAGCACCCGAACTCTCCAGCTGTTTCATCTACCAACAACCGCCCTGACGCTAGGAGCCCGATGCGCTGCTGGTACTGCGACATGATTGGCCACAGACAGGCGGATTGTCGCAAGCGACAAAGAGACGAGCAACAGCGTCCGTCTCTCGACTCACGACCACGACAGCAGCAGGCAGACGACGGGGGAACGGGGCTTGAGAGGATTGGTGGGAAAATGTCCCGTGACGACCATCCGTGAAGGTTACTTTCACCCAGCGACCATCAGGGCCTCTTTTGGCCACACCTCTGCAACAATCACTACCGGGGAATCTCCACCTGATACCTACGTTTGTCAGCGCAGAACTAACACAGCGTTTTCTCTGTCTTGTCAACCTCAGTGACAGGAATTGCACTATACGTAGGAGAACACCTGTGGCCGATCTTCACGTTGCTGACTATGTGGGACCAGAAGTGGCCTTCACAGCCACCATCGATAAAATGGTCATGGAAACATTGACGGAGGGAGCAGTACCTGCAACACCAACCCAGGCGAGGACCATCCCCTGTCCGAAATTCGACGGCACGGCACGACAGAGAGAAGAATTACACCAGGTCCTCTTGAGAAATGCCGCAGCCTTCGTACGGAGCCCAACAGACCTAGGGTACACAGACATTGTTATGCACAAACTCAAGACAACTGATGACGTGCCTGTGGCTCAACCCTACAGACGCATCGCGCCTCATCTTCTCCAGGACGTTCAGGAGCATCTCAGAGGCCTGTTGGAGCAAGGTGTAATCAAGAAACGTCATAGCCCCTACGCTGCACCAGTGGTCCTCGTTCGAAAGAAGTCGAGTGACATCCGACTTTGCATCGACTACCGCCGACTCAACGCCAAAACTGTCGGCGATGCATACCCACTACCAAGACTACAGAAATCTTTCGACGCTCTGGTTGGTGCCCAGTACTTCAGCACGTTAGATCTCCTCAGCTGGTATCGTCAGATAGCAATGGATCCTGCAGACCAACAGAAAACGTCGTTCGTCACCCCCATGGGACTGTACGAGTACACCCGGATGCCAATGGGACTGATGTCGGCCCCCGCCACTTTCCAGCGCTTGATGCAGACCACCATGAGTGATTTTATATTTTCATTCCTGCTGGTCTACCTGGACGATCTCTTGGTTTATTCCAAGACTTTTGAAGATTACTTAGCCCATCTAGATCAGTTGCTCAGTAGAATATCTCAAGTTGGCCTGAAACTTCGCCTGGAGAAATGCCAGTTCTTGCGGCGAGAAGTGACGTATCTCGGTCACACAGTCTCAGCCGAAGGAGTCCGCTGTGAGCAAGGGAAAGTGTACATAGTGAGGAACTGGCCTGTCCCCACCACAACGACCAACCTTCACAGCTTTCTTGGGTTTGCTGGCTACTACCGCAGATTCATCAAGGGTTTCTCCCAGATCGCTGGCCCACTATGATTTGGTGGCAGAAGGCAGCAAAGCAGCTGGGAAGAAGATTGCAGACATCCAGAAGCTATGGACTTCAAAGCATCAACCCGCCTTCGACGAGCTGAAGACCGCCCTGACAACCGCACCGGTATTGGGTTACGCCGACTTCACCCTGCCTTTCATTCTGGAGACTGACGCCAGTCACAACGGGCTGAGCGCCATCCTGTCCCAAGAGCAGGACGGGAAACGTCGCGTCATCGCCTATGCCAGCCGCCGACTTCGTCCAACTGAGAAGAACACGGCTTCTTAGAGTAGTCTCAAGTTGGAATTCCTCGCCACGAAATGGGCCATCACCGAACAATTCCGGGACCATCTCATAGGTGCCCACTTTGTGGTCTGGACAGACAACAACCCTCTTGTTCACTTCTGGACTGCTAAGATGGGAGCATTGGAACAGCGATGGGCAGCTCAGCTTGCGCAGTTTCAGTTCGAAGTAAAATACCGTCCAGGAACAATTAACCCACCTGACGCTCTCTCACGACTGCCCACAGCGACCGTTATGATCCCAGACGTTGCAGAGGCAGTCAAGCAACCCATTGTTTGTGAGTGCCAGTCCGCCGAATCACCACCCCAGCATACTAGACAATCCTCTTCTGCCATGAGTGACTGCAGGGAGGACCATGATGCTATCATCTCCACCAAAAGCAGCAAAAAGACCCCACCATCCAGCCTGTCCTGTCGTCATGGCAAAACAAGCCATCGCCTGGAGAGGATCAACAGCAGCGTATCCCTTTGAAGCAACATCGGCGGCTCTCCTGCAAGGTGGAGTGTTGTACCGCCACGTGAATGATCCAATTCATGGCTTCTGGGAACAACTGGTTCTGCCCAGTTCTATGCGCCCGGATGTCCTGGTCGCAGTTCACGACAGCATGGGCCACCAAGGTTTCGAGCGCACGATGCAGCTGCTGCGACCGCGTGCGCACTGGCCGGGAATGTTCGAAGACGTCCGTAATTACATCGCCAAGTGCAATCGCTGTGTGCTGGGAAGACTACCTTCACCCCAGTCCTAGCTAGTCGCCTCCTTCAGATCCTGGCCATCGATTTCACCAAGATGGAGACAGCAAGTGACGGCCAAGAAAACGTCCTGGTGATGACCGATGTTTTCGGCAAATTCACCCAGGCCATCCCCACCCGCAACCAAGAGGCGCATTCTGTGGTGAAGATTCTTGTGAAAGACTGGTTCCAGCGGTTTGGTGTTCCGGAACAGATACACAGCGACCAAGGCCGTGACTTTGAAGCACGTCTTGTTAAAGAACTCTGTGACACTTACGGCATCACCAAATCACATACCACCCCATATCATTCTGAAGGGAACGGCCAGTGTGAGAAATTTAACCGCACCTTGTACGGCTTGCTCCGATCGCTAGGCCAACAGCAAAAGAGGAAGTGGCCACAACATCTCCCGGATTTGGTGCAAGCGTACAGCAACACCTCACATGCGTCCACGGGGTTCTCCCCCCACTTCCTGCTCTTTGGACAAGAACCCCGTCTGCCAGTGGACACTCTGCTGGCCCGGTCAATGCTCACTGCCTCCTGGGCAGTGGACTGGGTCCGCCAGCATCATCAGCGCCTCATCAATGCCCACAAGCGAGCACATCAGCAACTTGTCCGTGCAGCCAAGGAGCGCATTCGCCTGACGGACACGCAGGCAGCGGATCACCCGTTGCACATCGGAAGCTTTGTGTACGTCAGGAACTGTGTCCCAGGGAGCAACAAAATACAAGACTTCTGGCGGCCTGAGTTGTTTCGGGTCACCACCCGTCGGGATCCCCGCCTCCACGTCTACGCCATTCAACCAGTGGCAGGTGGTGGGTCCGAGCGTGTGGTGAACAGGCATGACTTGAGGGCCGTCGGAGAAGAGTTTC
>JAWQFJ010001087.1:0-42500 GCA_034096865.1 Theodoxus fluviatilis | reverse complement strand
ATTAGTTTAAATTTCTTAAACTTTGTTGTTAAAAGCTGTGAGTGGTGTAAGAGAACTTGACCACCTGCTGATGACAAACATCATTATCAGTCATCAGCACTAGCACAGCAGCATTGCCATTGCTCTCATCATTTTGAGACTTTTTTTTCTTTCTTAACTCTTAAGGTCCTGTAAGTCATTCACGTGTTTCATTCCCCAGTCCTGTAAGGATTATGCAATTTGTAGACAAAATCAGTCAAATAAGAGCCATGTGGGGTGGGCAGCTATGAGCGGTACATGATTATAAGAGTTAAATATATTTCCAATCAATTTTTGTCTTTCAAGTTACTTCTTTTTGGGGGTGCTTTGTTTTGGACCTGTTAGTTTTGTATTTAATAAAGACCCAGGTTTTTTCTCTCTCTTTTCCAATAAGTAGATGTGTATAGTTGCCCATGTATGTGTCTTCATTCAGAGCATGTGTGGACACCAGCGAAACGGGCGATGTACAGAACTGTCCTGTGCTAGCCAGCTACCGAGAGGAACGTCAGTATGGTCACTTCACTAAAATTGGTAAGTCCTTGCTGTACTCTGACAAGATTTGCAGGTTATTGTGTATGTTGATCTGTAACCAAAAAAAATTTTAAGTTCTAGATTGATGGATTGATTTCATGTGCTGTCATCAGTTCATGCAAAATGAAGGAAATGCCCACCAGTAAACTACACTGCAAGCTACTTTCTACTATGTGCCAACCTTGAAATGAAATTGTTCATGCCTCACCAGATAAGCATCCGCCAAACTTTTAAAAAAGGCAAAAGATACATACACTTTTGCGTCTCACTTATTCGCTGTTTTCATCAAAGCAGGGGGGAAAAGTGTGAATGTGATCTTGCAAGAAACTGAGTCTATAAGTAAACTATGGGCCAACTCTGTGACAACTTAAAAGCAAAATTATTCACACCGCACCCAATAGATATCCACGAAACTTTGCAAAACGATAAACATGCATGTCCATGTCTCACTTGTTCGTATTAAAATCGGAGCAGACTTCAAAGGTTCTGGCAGATTTTCACACTCACCTTAGTTTCCTTGCAATTGATCCATATCGCTGTTAGTCATTGGCATACATGCTGTATCTTGATAACTGAAAATGGAGTTGAGTTTCCTCTCATTCTGGAGCGCAAAGGCTTAATTCACCCTACCTCTCCGCAAGATGGCTGACAATCAGTCAATATTGCATAAGGAAAACAGCTGTCATTGTCTGTTTATTGTAGTCATGTTTGTTTCTTTTGGATTTTTTTTGTTTCACGTCCACCAAAAGAAATGAGTAATACGTTGCCAACATGGTCATGCACGCTTAAAAAGAGCTCCGTGCAGTGTGTTTTTCTGCCAGAGTTAATTCCCCCTGAATTGTGTACAATGTGATATGCATGGTAAAGCCACTCAATAAAGAGGCTGAGAGGACTGGCCAAATGATTAAAAATGGTATGAAATTTGGACAACGGACGGAGTGAAGTATTTATGTAGTTGTACAGGAATGTCTGCATTGTTACAACATTTATTGATTTTTTTTTTCAGAGATGTTCTTGCCTCATATTGATAATAATGCAGTTTCTTTTTAGTTCTGTTTTTTCCATTTAAATTCAGAGTGGTGTAATGGTGATCTAGCCTGATACCAACATCTGAGTTGTGTTTTATTTTTCAGATATGATGACCTACACAGTGAACATACACAATGAAGGCAAAACCTTGGAGCTTGTTTGTAATGCTGGTAAGAACTCTTGTATTTTCCCAGCAGTAAGGAACAGATGTTATATTGCCATTTTAGTTCTTTTTGGTAACACATGGGAATATGTAAATTGTCATTCAGTTTTTGACAATTATTACAAGCAAGTATACATTGTGATGAATATGGAAATATTACCTGTTACTAGGGATGCATTTGCACACATTTGTAGGAAAGGGTATGTAAATATAGCAAACACTATTCAACTACAAGTACAAATCTGTTTTGAGAGTAAGATTTTAGTTCCACTTCTCAGTCAGATATCTTGATCAGGATAATGAGCTAGTTTTACAAAATGATTCAGTTGATTTGTTTCTCAAACTCATTGTTGTTATTGGAAGCATAAAGTAGTTTTTAATGAATAATTATCAAATTGCTACAGCTGTAGTGTACACTAGTTCCACAGTCACTCGGTTGCTGTGTCTTGTACCACTTTTCTCTTGCCTGCAGTCACAACCGTCATAGTTTGCAGACAGATACGTGTGTGCAAGTCTGGGTTTAGTCAACAGTTGCAACAGTAGACAAGTGGACTTGCATCTCACACCTACTTTCCCTCCATTGATAGGGGGCAAGACTTGTATCTCACACCTACTTTCCCTCCATTGATAGGGGGCAAGACTTGTATCTCACACCTACTTTCCCTCCATTGATTGGGGGCAAGACTTGCATCTCACACCTACTTTCCCTCCATTGATAGGGGGCAAGACTTGTATCTCACACCTACTTTCCCTCCATTGATAGGGGGCAAGACTTGTATCTCACACCTACTTTCCCTCCATTGATAGGGGGCAAGACTTGCATCTCACACCTACTTTCCCTCCATTGATAGGGGGCAAGACTTGTATCTCACACCTACTTTCCCTCCATTGATTGGGGGCAAGACTTGTATCTCACACCTTCTTTCCCTCCATTGATTGGGGGCAAGACTTGTATCTCACACCTACTTTCCCTCCATTGATAGGGGGCAAGACTTGTATCTCACACCTACTTTCCCTCCATTGATAGGGGGCAAGACTTGCATCTCACACCTACTTTCCCTCCATTGATAGGGGGCAAGACTTGTATCTCACACCTTCTTTCCCTCCATTGATAGGGGGCAAGACTTGCATCTCACACCTACTTTCCCTCCATTGATTGGGGGCAAGATTTGACACACTGTGTTTCCCACTGTGATTTGTAAGAGGTGACTAACTAGGGCATGGCGTGAATTGCTCCCACTCTAGCAAACTCTAGTGATTTTTCAAGATCAATGGTCCTAAATAACCTTCAAAGACTGACAGACTGTTAAACTTTATTCGGTCATTCATTCATTCATTCATTCATTCATTCATTCATTCATTCATTCATTCATTCATTCATTCATTCATTCATTCATTCATTCATTCACTCACTCACTCAGACACTCGGTGCCTGGCACCACAAGACACTGTCCTCACTGCATGCTTTCCAGGCTCCCACGGCACCCATGTGGCTTGCATTGCTGCCGGCAACTTCCCAGACAGCCCCGAGAGGAACGGCATTGCGCCCGGAGCTCAGGTGGTCGCCATCAAGATTGGGGACACTCGTCTGGGCTCCATGGAGACAGGCAGTGCCCTTGTGAGAGCTGTAAGTTTGCCAAGGAGATTTCCGTGACTCCGCCCCCTCCTCTAAGTTCCACCAATGCCCTTGAGGGTTGTATTTGACAGTCTATCGTGTAGTGGGGTATGTGCAATAGGGAGCCAAGATCTTGCAGGAGAAAGAAACATTTCATTATCTCAGGCAATTATTAAAACCGCAACTGCTCTCTTGATGTTCAAATGTTAATATTACTATGCTTCAGGTAAAAAAATTCTTTGTTGCCAAGTAATAGGGATCCCAGTATTAGCCTTTTATAGTAATTCATTTTAATAATTTGTGGCTGCATGATAAAACAACGCTGAAGTTGGAAATATGACCAAATGAGGTGTTTCAACCTCAATATTTTGTTGTCATTAATGCTTATTCAGTGGAAAAATCACATTCCTATAAGAAATCTTTACATTTTTACAGTGTTGTAAAGCTCAGGAAGGCTAATACGTCACATGCTCTGAAGACTTTCTCAGCATTTGCTCAAAAAAGGTTTTGCCGACTTCAGCCTCGTTTCTCATGCAATTTGTGCATTCATTCATTCATTCATTCATTCATTCATTCATTCATTCATTCATTCATTCATTCATTCATTCATTCATTCATATTATTCATTCATTCATATTATTCATTCATTCATATTATTCATTCATTTCATTTATTCATTCATTCATTTATTCACTCACTCACTCACTCACTCACTCACTCACTCACTCACTCACTCACTCACTCACTCACTCACTCACTCACTCACTCACTCACTCACTCACTCACTCACTCACTCACTCACTCACTCACTCACTCACACATTTATTCAGCTACTCTTGTGATTGCTGTATAGGCCCAAAGTGATTGATTGCCTTGCCTAGAAAGAGACGCATAAATGACATGTTGCTATTTTGACAGATGATCAAAGTGATTGAGCGCAAGTGTGATCTGGTCAACTACAGCTATGGTGAGGCTGCTCACTGGCCCAACTCAGGGTAAGTAGACATGTGTGCTATTCAGAAAAAGCCTATAGGCCAACTCAGGGTAAGTAGACATGTGTACTATTCAGAAAAAGCCTATAGGCCCAACTCAGGGTAAGTAGACATGTGTACTACTCAGAAAAAGCCTATAGGCCCAACTCAGGGTAAGTAGACATGTGTACTATTCAGAAAAAGCCTATAGGCCCAACTCAGGGTAAGTAGACATGTGTACTATTCAGAAAAAGCCTATAGGCCCAACTCAGGGTAAGTAGACATGTGTACTATTCAGAAAAAGCCTATAGGCCCAACTCAGGGTAAATAGACATGTGTACTATTCAGAAAAAGCCTATAGGCCCAACTTAGGGTAAGTAAACATGTGTACTATTCAGAAAAAGCCTATAGGCCCAACTCAGGGTAAGTAGACATGTGTACTATTCAGAAAAAGCCTATAGGCCCAACTCAGGGTAAGTAGACATGTGTACTATTCAGAAAAAGCCTATAGGCCCAACTCAGGGTAAGTAGACATGTGTACTATTCAGAAAAAGCCTATGGACCCAACTCAGGGAAGTAGACATGCATACTATTCAGAAAAAGCCTATAGGCCCAACTCAGGGTAAATAGACATGCATACTATTCAGAAAAAGCCTATAGGCCCAACTCAGGGTAAGTAGACATGTGTACTATTCAGAAAAAGCCTATAGGCCCAACTCAGGGTAAGTAGACATGTGTACTATTCAGAAAAAGCCTATAGGCCCAACTTAGGGTAAGTAGACATGTGTACTATTCAGAAAAAGCCTATAGGCCCAACTCAGGGTAAGTAGACATGTGTACTATTCAGAAAAAGCCTATGGACCCAACTCAGGGAAGTAGACATGCATACTATTCACCTAGAGCTCCACTATGTACTTTTTTGACTGTGTGGAGGAAGTGCGCCTTATAAATAAACATATTATTATTATTATTATTCAGAAAAAGCCTATAGGAGGAGAGAGCATAGCAATGACTCGCATGGAGATTAAACTTGTTCAGAGTGAAATGGAAACAGTAATGCTAGACTTGGCGTGAAGTTGTAAAAATGTTGCTTGTTCTTGCATTTGTGGTGTATTTTGTTCATTCATCATTATTTTTTCATACACCATAGGACAAAAAAGTGGTTTGTTGCTGTAGCGCCTTTCTCCATCCTTGATTGGTATCCATGTTCTGTCCTTACAGGGACTTTAGGGTGAATTAAAGTGGGGGGGTTTTCTCCCATTGCAATGATGCATCATTTTCCCAGTTTATAATGAAAGCTGAACATGTTTGCATGGTAAGTTTACAAAGATGAAAACTTTGTGGACAGCTTAGCTAATCCAACTGTTTCCCTTTATGCAGAAGAATCTGTGATATCCTCAGTGAGGCTGTCAACGAGCATGGTGTGATCTTCGTGTCCAGTGCTGGCAATAATGGCCCCGCCCTCTCCACAGTGGGCACACCTGGGGGCACGACCTCTGCTCTCATTGGTCAGTACTACTTGTCAATCATTCTGGTCTGGAGTTGAGACAGACAGAGAGATTGATTGATTATTGATTAAACTTTATATTTCAAGGGAGAGAGAGAGAGAGAGAGAGAGAGAGAGAGAGAGAGAGAGAGAGAGAGAGAGAGAGAGAGAGAGAGAGAGAGAGAGAGAGAGAGAGGGAGGAGAGAGAGAGAGAGAGAGAGAGAGAGAGAGAGAGAGAGAGAGAGAGAGAGAGAGAGAGAGAGAGAGACCCCAAACCCGCATGCAGAAATATTTGCAAAACTTTTTAAAGAGTTTACTAGCATATTTCTGTCATCTTGCTGTGTTTTCCTCTGAAAGTCATACTCTGTTGTCTCTACTAGAGTGTGTGAAGGCTGTCGGATTCCTCACCTCACCTCACCTCACTAAGCTCTGTGGATTGCATTACCTCCAGGTGTGGGAGCCCATGTGACACCTGCCATGATGGCTGCAGAATACTCATTGCGAGAGACCCTGCCTCCTATGCACTACACCTGGTCCTCCAGGGGTCCCACGTAAGTCTGCTGGTGTATACCTGTTCACCTCTCAGAAATCAGGTATGCATTGAAGAGGAGTGTTGAATTGATTTTGTTCTGAGATGTAACCAATCACATTGATGATGTAATGGTAGATATGCCTCTGTCCCTGAGAACAGGTAGGGGATGTCTATGGATGAGATACCCTTTAGTCTCTCCCGCACACACACATGCACACACATACACTAGCAAAGAGTTTAGGATTACAAAGAACAAAAAGAGGTAAAGCAAGTTTATGGATGAGATACCCATAATTCATTTTAACTCTGAATAGTGCTGCCTGCGGATTGATCTTTGCTAGTTCCATGTTGTGTATGTCTGCCTGGGACTTGCTTTTGTGGTGTTCAATGCTGCTTGGATTCTAGACTTGAATCGACAGCCCATATGCTCAACTCTTATTGCTTCTGCCACCCAGGTGTAAAAAGGATACCCGTGAGGATAATGAAGGCATTTTTAATGCACATCTTGGTGTGCTCATAGGCTTGCATTGTTTGGCCCGTATGCTTCCCAGGAAATGGAAGTGGTGCTGATATTTTTAAGTTATTGGGATTCAGCTTTTGGCGAATTTGTCATCTTGTGTTGGTAGAAGACTGGTCAGGTGGCCTGGTGAACGTCCAAGGGAAAGTGTAGTTTTAATTAGGTCACTGGAACAGATTTTGCGAGAACATGCGGCGAAGTTGCCATGGAGCTATGCCATATATGTATTTTTGTAGTTTTATGCAAAAATAAAATGTCAGTCATATTGTATAAATATGATAATTTTTGTGGAATTTTTATTTAAAACTAAATGAATTAGTGGTTGAAAATTCAGACTTTGTCCATTTTAACACTTTAACCACGCCTTCCCTTGGATGCTACCATATAACAGATTTTTGTTATTGAAAGCATAGTCATAAATAAGGAGATACCTAGGGGGAAATAAAGTAAAGGCACAGAAGTTGTTGAAAAGTCACTCTGTAAATGTAACCCCAGCTTCTTACAGGGGTGATTGTGTTCCTCCCCCAGCATTGACGGGGACCTTGGAGTCAGCATCAGTGCTCCAGGTGGCGCCATCGCCTCTGTCCCCAACTGGACTCTGCGGGGCTCCCAGCTGATGAATGGCACCAGCATGAGCTCGCCCAATGCCTGCGGTGCCATTGGTGAGGGGCTTTGACTGTTCCTGGGGTTGTGGCATTATTTGCTGCGGCTTTTAAGTAGGCAGATTGAGTTGAGAGGAGGTTGGGTCATGCCAGGGAAGCTTGTTGATGTAATTTGTAAAGCTTTTGATGTTGTGGATGTGGTAGTTATGGAAGGAATCTTCTTGGCAGTGTACATAAGTCGCAACAAATCAATTTGTTCGAGGTTTTGTTTTTGTTATAGCAACTTGTCAGCTTTGTAAAGAATGGGTTTCGTATCTCTGGCATGAACAAATCACAATTTCATGTTGCCTTTTAAAAATTATAATCTTTCCCGACCCCCCCCATCCCCAAGCTCTTAAAATGCATACTGATAAACTTCATGATAACTTAAAATTCTGCTTTTAATGTGGGTTTGTCTTTTTGTTGTAAGAAGCTTTGGCTGTGAGATGAATAAAACTTTGGAAGGTTTGTCTTTTTAAAAAATGTTAAAATTGCATATTTTCATCTATGGATGGAAAATTGTATCATGATTGCTGTTAATCATAGCTTTCTGGGTTTTCATCACCCCTGCTATACAAGAAAAGTGATGAGGAAGTTTCAGGGTGCCTCGCGCTTGACTTGTGTGGCCGGCCATTGTTGCAGCTCTGGTTCTGTCTGGACTGAAAGCCACCAGTGTTCCCTACAACCCCTACTCAGTCAAGCGCGCCCTGGAAAACACAGCAGAGCAGGTGGAAGGGGTGGAGGTGTGGGCCCTGGGTCACGGCATTGTGCAGGTATGCTCCACAGTGCTGATTAGTATCTTGCTGAATTACCATACAACCAGCAGAGGTACCCAGCCTTCTACCCAGGTGTCATATGGTTATTTGATAGTGACACAGTTTAGGTACTGGCAGCCAAAATTTTGACTCAGAGATTGTTTTGTTTTTATGTGTTGTGCTTTTACTACTTGATGAAAGAATTAAAATAAAACAAAAATGAAGTGTCTATCTTGATTCGTTCTGGAGATACAGCATTTATTGTATATGGAAACGCGAAACGTAGAGTAATACTAAATATTTTCCAAACTTTGCAGCCTAACAGTCCTCTAATCATACAAGGTACACAGCATATATTGCCTAATTCCAAATCAATATATTGTAGGCAGTTCATGTAAGCAAAATGAAGCCATTCTTTAATGCAGTTCCAGTACAACAGGGTGCTGAATATGGCCCAAAATAAGAATTTTCAACGTGCAAAACATCACCGAGGACCATATTTGAAGGCCTGCTGAACAAAAACCATTGAAGTGAGCCCTATCAGACTTATTATACCAGAAGACTATATCATATAATTTGACACTATTTTTTTCCAAGATACAAAAAAGCTTACAGTTCAAGATATTGTGTTATCAATTTGAGGAAAACCCCGATTTGCGTGATGGAAAAAAGTGAAATTATGAGGGTACTTGACTGAAAAGCTTATTATCTCAAAAACTATATGAGATACTTGCATAAAATTTGGTGTCTGGCTTTGTTATAGTTTTACCTTTGCAAATGAACTGAAATTTACCAGAAAAGTGCATATAGTTTTTAGCCAGTCTATTTTTAGTAACAAATAAGGCGTGATTCTGCGGGGGCATGGCTCACTGAAAATCTTCCTATCTAAAAAACTATATCAGTTACCAGCATGAAATATTGCATGTGGCTCAGTAATAGTTTGAACTTTGCAAATTAACATAGATTTAAAATATAGGTTAACAAAATATCTTGCTAATTAATTTTTATTAAAAAAACATTGCGGCTCTGTGGACAATAGATATAGCATAGGAAGTCTGATAGGCCATAACATACATCCATCCATCCATCCATCCAACCAACCATCCATTCATCCATCCATCCACCTATTCATGCATCCAATCATCCATCCATCCAAGAAAACCTTGAAATATGTGCCTATTAGTATTGTATTGATGATTTTTTTCATGTGGATGTTTAATTTGGAAAGTGTTTCATTTATTTGGCATGTTTATGACACAATGTCCCTCTTCTACTCTTCCTTTGGATGAAATGCTCTTGCTCCATAGCTGTCCAAGAAGAAACTCTAGTTTGCTGAAATAGAAATTGGACCTTCGTTTCAAGTGTAGTGTGTGTGTGTGTGTGTGTGTGTGTGTGTGTGTGTGTGTGTGTGTGTGTGTGTGTGTGTGTGTGTGTGTGTGTGTGTGTGTGTGTGTGAGTGAGAGAGAGAGAGAGAGAGAGAGAGAGAGAGAGAGAGAGAGAGAGAGAGAGAGAGAGAGAGAGAGAGAGAGAGAGAGAGAGAGAGAGAGAGAGAGAGAGAGAGAGAGAGAGAGAGAGAGAGAGAGAGAGAGAGAGAGAGAGAGAGAGAGAGAGAGAGAGAGAGAGCTCGGACGCTGGAATTGTGCATAGTCTAAAATAAAACAGAAAAATAAAATAGCATTGCATTTCTATAAAAGGTCATTAATATTTTTTTAACATGTCAGCAGTTTGGCTGCGTACCTCAGAGATGAGAATCAGATGTTATTGGCACGTGTGTGTATACATCCAAACACATGACTATTCGATATGGGATCGCACTTCGGTCTATGATAGACATCGATTTTTGTTTTCGAACACCCTGCTAAAATTCAACAAAACACTTATTTATGTTGTTTATAACATACAGACATTCCTGTCATAATATTTTGATGATAACAATCAGCAGAAAGAAAAATACGATAGGCCTACACTTCGAATGCACATATACACAACACACAACTTTGACCCGGTCACGTGGCAAACATTTGCTGTTAATTCTGCGTAAACTTTGCCATGAATAGCAAAAAATAGCTTTAATAACTTGCAGTACTGGTAACTTAATGAGTTTAGACATCGAATTAGGCTACTTATCAAGACTAGACTTGATGCTGCAAACAAATAACTCCGATTTGCCACAACCGCTCGTAGATGCGTAGTCCGCCATGATGCGTTCCACTACCAGTGCGCGGAGAGTACTCGTCTCCGTTTGGCTCGCGCTGCGCGAGCATTCATTTGTCCGACACGTTTCATATATCGTTAAATTCGGCATAAAATGAGCTTTAATTTCCATCTTTATTGTATATAATCCGTTGAGTAGTTCCAGAGATATGAGCTTTTGAAAATTAGACATATTTTCAGATAGAATTTTCTTTAACTTAATCGCTTTATTTTGGAAAAATATTTATACGAGAATAAACTGTGGAGCTTCGTCTTGCTGACTCAGTAATTCGCATACTTGGAATGGGTTTCTTGACGGCGCGAAAGGTATTGTTTCTAACACACTGTAAATATGCTCGGTGAAAGACGCCATTCAGACTGATGACGCGAAGCGTATTTTGTGTTTCATCTAGTACTTTTAGTGCATTCGCACAAGTACCACAGATCACAGACAACATAAAAAACAACACAGAACGACAGATGAAGGTTGAAACTTTATTTTGCACATAGTTTTGGTGCGAAAATTTTCAATTTAAATATATAATCACGGGGTAAATCATCAATTTTTAGCCTGCAGGCACCTTTCCCAGCAAAACTGGCTGCGGCTGCCAGTACCTACACAGTTTACTGCAAAACCGAATTGTCTAATTCACAGTTGCATCTCTGCATCTGACAAATACACACGAAGGGATGTCACTCTTGTTGCTCCATGTATGATGCTGCTATAGCAACACCAACTTAGGGACATAACTGATGTTCCGTGAATAGTGAATTAAAGCTGCTGGTTTAGCAATATTATTTGTAAAAAAACAAAACGACCCTAAATAATCAGAATAGGGTAAAACCATGTCTGAAAATGCACTGAGTCTAAATCTGTGCTAAAATTTCTTGTAGCTTTTCACATTTTGGAGACTTTAGGGGACTGGCAGACAGACTTTCCTCTTTTTTATACTTGAGGTCCCTTACCACATAACTGCTCTTTGCTGCCTCTCCCATAACAACCTAACTGTCGCTAAGCCCCTGCTTCCTAGGGGACAGACAGAAAAAGCTTCTGTGCTCAGGCAGGGACAGAGCCCACTATCTCCTGACCAACGACTGGGTTCTCTAAACCCTGAGCCACAGAGATCCTTGACAAGCTCTGCCTTGATTGCCAATTTATAAATGTCATTCAGTTTTGACACCACCATCATCAGTCTCGCATACCTGGATGCTCCAGGAGAGGGAAGATCAGGGTCCCACTGGAGAAGTTGCCGGATTGTCCAGGACAGCTGGACAACTGTCCTCTTTGGACAATGAAAAAGTTGATCTAGACCTGCCCAAAAAGGCAACCAAGTTTTCCTCTGATTTATTGTAGAATCAAACACACAACAACCTGAATACAATGTGACGGATGATCATCTGTTGCATTACCACCTAGCATAATATTGTTTTCATGTTCAACGCTTAACACATTTAAAAAGTAAGAGACACTGATATTTATAAATTTGACTGTTGTGATTTTTGCGGTGGGGCAAATATTTTTGGGGCCAGTGAATTTTGCTTTGGGGCAATTGAATTTTCAGTCTACATGCCTGAATGAGCAGTGGGCTTTGAGGAGTTGTCTGACCCTGCTGAGTGGCCATGTGCCTCATTACAGGTGGAGAGAGCCTTCGACCACCTGACCTCTCACTGCAACGACCAAGAATGCAACTTCCGCTTCAATGTGCTGGTGGGCTCCAAGCGTGGAATCTACCTCAGGGAGCCCAGGGACTTTGACAAACCTTCAGACTTCACCATTTCCATTGAACCTTGTTGCAATGAGGACAAGACCAGTGAGTTTGAAGTGTGCTGAAGTACTGAGCACAGCTGTTTCTTGCAGCTGCAGCTGTGTTCAGATGTCATGAGTTTGCAGTTTTTGTACAGTGTTTGGTTGTAAGTTTTCGCAAAACTTTCCATTGTAAAGATCCTCCATCGTGAAGGTAGTGACTTTTTGAAGATTACCCATTTGATACTAAATGATAGGGCAGTGAGAAAAAAGGGATTGATATTATTGCTTTGTGATAAGGAACATTCTTTTAGTCTGGAACATCAGTCTTTAGGTAAATGATCAAATGACTTTTCAAAACGTCATCATGAACTGCAACGTTTGCCTGGTCTGTTACCAGTTTTAGACTGTTGCATCCTTCTACAGCCACTGCAGCTTTGAAGGAGAAATGAAGTGGTCATCTCTGCCTCTCTCTGTGCCTCAGGCTGTGAGGAGAAGATTTCGCTGTCCATACAGTGCAGACTGGTGTGTGACAAGACATGGGTGAGCTGCCCTTCACATCTGGAGATCATGAACACATCACGTGCCTTCGCTGTTCGCATCGACCCGCGACAACTGCCTGAGGGCGCCCACCACACAGAGGTATGGTTGCCCGCTGCCTTCTTTTGTGCTCGTCAGTGTTGGACTTGGAGAGTGATTCATCTCTTGTTCATCAGTGGTTGTTTCCTTTGCATCTATCATGGCTTCTGCTCTTTTCAAATGTTATTGACTTAAAATACTGATCATCCCATCATTGATCTGTGTTACTAAAACCTGACTACCTTGCTTGCTCATTGCAACATTATTTGCCATGCTACCCTGATGTTATTCAGTTGTTTTGGTCTTTATTTTGTTCTCTTTTTTTTCTCTCTCTCTACTGCTCTTGTGACTGCAATCTTAATCTCATCCTGTTGTTCCTTAACAAATCCATCTTTTACTCTTTTTGTTGGTCGATTTTCCTTCTATTTCTTTCCTCCTTTGGTTCCTGCTCCCACAACAGTTCTTTCCCAAGGTTCTCAAACCAAAACCTCCATCCTTTGAAACTACTAAGACAAAAATTGTCAGTAGTACTGTATCTGTGTGGTTGATATCTGATAAAGCACAGTTACATAGCAATATGCTTAATGCTTAGTAGTGACTTTCAAGAGGGACCCTGTGCACTTACTTCATAGCAAAATCCTGTTGTTGAAGATTATTTGGCTTTGCAGATCTGTGGCTACGACGTGAAGTGCCCAAAGAAAGGGCCTCTCTTCCGAGTTCCCATCACTGCCACCGTGCCCTCTCAGTAAGGAACTGCTCTCCTTGCAACTCGTCACTCTTCACTTAACTCTGATCAGATGTGTTATTTAAAAAGCTTACTTTGATGATGGTGATATTACATGTGGCAGTTTTTACTCTTTCGTAAGTTTTTTTAACCATGACATGGGTTGCTGGATTGATATATCTCATCTGATGCATGCATTCCCCTCTTGTGAATGTAATAGTTTCTTCCTCGATGAAGCTTTCTCTTGGGGGGATTTCGCACTTCTGGTGACTGAAATGCTGACTTTTCTTTCAAATTTGGTCATGACTCATTCGGCAAAAAAAAAAAAAGTTCTTTGTTTCCTGTCACTCGATCGACCCTAAATTTTGCCACAACCTTACACTTTATTAATTCCTCCTCTTGCTTGCAGGGTGAAGGATGAGACCAACTATGAGCTGAACTACAAGAATGTTGTCCTCCGCCCAGGCCACTGCCAACGTACTTTCCTGGAGGTGCCCATTGGAAGCTCCTATGCTGGTACGGAAAGTTCTGGAATGGAGCTGAAGAGATGTGGGCTCTGTCCGGCATTCTCATAGCTGCCTTGGCTTGTTGTAGAGTTCTAGGATGGCATTTTGGGAGGTCTCATATTAATTAAACCAAGGATCTTGGATAGAGTTGTCAGAAGTATGAATGCTCTTGTCATGTTATTGATGTCATGTGTCTCATGTGAAATTATTCAAAAGAATGTATTATGAGAGAGGTAGGGAGAGAGGGAGGGAGGGAGAGGGGGAGGGAAGAAGATCACAAGAGAAAGGAGACCATGAAGAGAGGGGGTAAGAGAGCTGAGCAGAAAAATCTTTATTAAAAGGGCCTCCAGTCCATTACACATAAACAACACATTAGAGAGAGATTTGGCTGCCACTTCTGCCTGTGTCATCAAGATGATTTAATAATAATAATAATAATCTTTATTATGTTCTTTTTAATGAAATTCAAGGGTAATTACATCAATACAGGCATTTTCTCCTCTGTGATGCTTGCAGCCATCAGGCTGAAGAACATGGACACAGAGAAGAACTGCAGAGTGCTCATCCACACCCTGCAGATTGCAGCCAACTGTCAGTACAAGAAGTACGAGTTTGAAAAGTTTGTCACCCTCCTTCCACTGGCATCCACATACCAAGCTTTCCCCGTCTATGTGAGTAGTGGACTTTTCCTTATAGCTCTAGTCCTGTATGTTGTGTAGTAGAAAGTTGGAGGCATATCTGTACTGCTCTTTTTCCTGTGAGGATGTGCGTCTCTCTACCGGGACTCGTAAGAGGTGAATAAATAGGGACACCGTGACTTGAATTGTGCTTACTTGGAACCCTTCTAGGGATTTTTTTGCACGGCCTTATATAGCCTACAAAGGTTGATTGGCCGTAAAACTTCATCCATCTCCATAACTATCTCCTGTGAGGATGAATTTTGCAAAGAATTGCATAGTTGATATTTGTCTTGTGGCCCTACTACTACTTGTCGTTGACTGCTTTATCAGATCATGTAGGACAATGACTCCTAGTGCACTGTTGCTGCTTGAAATAGTTTCCATGTGGAATTATAAAAGTCTTCTCCATGAAAGGATGCCATAGTACTCTATTCCAATATGTAACTGTATGATATGTATACCATATAAACTATACATAATACAAATGTAACATAATTCCAGCTGAGAACGGGTCATAGAGTGGCTCCTGCCCTGTTTTGCTCCATGTTACTCTTGGTGTGAATGTTGATGCACACACTGGTTTGCCATTTGTCTATTGATGTTTACTGTGCAGCAATTATTGGTTACAGCAAGTACACCATGACAGGATGGTGTAGGGCAAGGGGGACCAATACACATTGCACCACATGCATCCATGAAGAGTTCATGGTTACCTTTTCTAGAGTGGTATACCGTTTTGTAACAATGTTGACTCAACAGCAATGGCTGCTTACAGCAAGTTCACCACGAGGGATGGCATATGACAAAGACTACCTTCCAACACGCATTGCACCACATGCATCCATGTAGAGTTCATAGTTACGTTTTTGTGTGTTATTTTTCAGCCCTTCAAATTTTTTTTCTTTGTTAATTTTTCTCTCCCCTAACTTTTAAACAATCAAGTTCTCATTTAGTTTTACAAAGCAGGTGTATGTGTTCCATGAACACAAAACAATATTCTTAAAAACACACCCCACCCCACCCCTCTTTTTTTTCTCCTCATTTACTTGTTTTGCTCTTTAAGGACTTTATTTGCTGATGAATCATTGACCAGAATTCCTACTCATTTTTCTACTTTCCTTATTTTCAAAAATGAATATTCATTCATTCATTCATTCATTCATTCATTCATTCATTCATTCATTCATTCATTCATTCATTCATTCATTCATTCATTCATTCATTCATTCATTCATTCATTCATTCATTCACTCATTCTTGTATTTCTCTGCACGACAGGATGTGGGAGTGCTGGAGCTCTGCATTGCCAAGTGGTGGGCCAACATTGGAGATGTAGCTGTGGACTACTGCATTGAGTTCTTTGGGGCCCAGATTGACATGTGCCAGCCAGTGATGGTGAGTTCTCTTGGCTTCTGTGCAATGGCGGACTCGTCACAAGTCCTAGTCAGTCTTTTCATTTCAGCCTCCCCCATTGGCTTGGGGGCAAGAATAGACCCACCGTGTCTCACCACGAGATTTGCAGAGGGCAAAAAACCAGGGAAATCAAAACTTGACTTGGTCCTATACTAAGCAGCTCCAGTAATTTGCTTGATCAATGGCCTTACATAGCGTACAAAGGCTGACAGGCCTTTAACTTCCATTAGTCAGGATTTCAGCTAAAGTCAGGCATACAGTGTGCTCATGTTGATTCAAGGGTGATTTCTTTGGGTTGGATATGGAATTTGATGATCAATTTATTGTTGTGCATGACTTGAGTTCAGTCTTCCAGAGTGGTTTGAAAGGGCAGTTGGATTGGAATGAGCTGGCTCTGTCCTGATGCCCACCACTGGCCTCACTGGTCCTAGAGGGCCACCTCTGGCTGAGCTACTGGAGCAGGCCCCAAAAGCCCAGCAGCCAGGGGTTGCAGTTAATGAGGGGGCATCAAGTGACTCCTGTTAGTTTTGTTTCTCTCTCTCTCTCTCTCTCTCTCTCTCTCTCTCTCTCTCTCTCTCTCTCTCTCTCTCTCTCTCTCTCTCTCTCTCTCTCTCTCTCTCTCTCTCTCTCTCTCTCTCTCTCTCTCTCTCTCTCTCTCTCTCTTTCTCTCTCTCTGTTCTCTCTCTCTCGCTCTCTCTCTCTCTCTCGCTCTCTCTCTCTCTCTCTCTCTCTCTCTCTCTCTCTCTCTCTCTCTCTCTCTCTCTCTCTCTCTCTCTCTCTCTCTCTCTCTCTCTCTCTCTCTCTCTCTCTCTCTCTCTCTCTCTCTCTCTCTCTCTCTCTCTCTCTCTCTCTCTCTCTCTCTCTCTCTCTCTCTTGCAGTGTTCATGTGCATTTCTCTAATGTGTGGTCTGAACGTTCTGTCTCTTGCAGCATGCTGCCAATGGCATCTCCAAGTTCAACATCCGCAGCCGTCTGAAGAATGAGGAAATCTGTCCATCCATCACTTTCAAGAACATTGTGCAGCCTCTGAGGTAAGCCTACTTTATCACTTGTATGGATGGATCCTTACTGTCTTATGGATGGATGCCCGGGCCAGGAATGCTGATATTGATGGGGGAATTAGTCATCAGATTTTCTAGGTAGGTTTTTTGGGGGCCAAGGAAATGCAAGCATAACTAATTCATCAATAACAGTTACAATTCTATACTAGTCTGTATAAATAGCTTGGTTGCATTTTTGTTTGTTTCAGTTTTTATGGAGGTATTTAAGTGAATGGACCTTGAAAACTCTAGTGGAAGGCGCTGTCCTAATTTCGTGAGGAATAAGACAGGGATGATATAGTATGAATGTATACAGGGTCATGGAACTATTCAATCATTTCTTGTAACATGAGGCTTTTGCATTTTATTGAGAAATTGAGAAAAATAGAATGGGGTCTCAAAGAACATGATTTTTCTCAATAATAATAATTCATTGAAAAGAAACTGCTGTGTTGGAGGGGGCATGATATGAAGTAAGTTAACTTTATTATCAATGCTTATAACATGTTTCAAGAGCACCATGAAAGTAGGGCATTAGTACCTACATAAAGGAGACTCTCTTTTCACCTGGGTTGTAATTACCCCTCTCTTCTGCTATAATAACCCTTTTAATAATTTATTTTATAATTTTGAAACGGTCAAGAGAGAGATTTTGTTGGTGAAGAGAGGGAAGAAAGAAAAACTATAAAATGTTGCAGAATTTACATTGCTTGCTTGCTTGCTTGCTCTGTTATTTTGGCAGTGATTCAAGCCTTGGTTATGACCAGAGTCACTGTACATGTATTTGCAGACCTTCCAGCCACAAGATCACCTGTCTGCCAGGCACCCGTGATGTCCTGCCGGATGGTCGACACATCTATGCCCTGGAGCTTACCTACAACTTCACCCAGGTTAGAAATGTAGGAATCCTTCCATCCTTTTCTGACTCATTCACAAAAGTTTATCACTAATAAATGCACTTAGACCGGAAGCAAAATACCGTGTTTTCAGAGTTCCTTACCAATATGACACACAGAGATCCATCATGTTGAAGGAGATTTTGGGACTAAAGATATTGAATAGGGAAGCTTAGAGGGAAAGGGAAAATGCATGGGAAATTCTGGGATTGGATTAGCTGGACACATGTGAATATGTTGCACTTATTGTAGCTGAATAGGGGTAGTACTCTTGGGAGCAAAGAATCGCTTTGTAAATGGAATATATATATGTTACTGTGTTCAGTCCTTCTGAATTTACCTTTGCCGTAAACACGGCCCTTTTACCTTTCAAACTCAACTGCCTGTAAACCACTAGGATAACAGGGTCAAGAGGTTGTCTCCAACGTTGGGTTATCTCTTACTGCTTTCTTGAAGTTCCTCAGACAGGTTTAGCTCAAACTTGGAAATGCCTGACTCCATGGGCCAAGCCAATTTCAGGCGACTAAAGCATTTGACATGGCATAAATACTTTGACCAGGTTCTACAAAGGATGTCGTAATGTCAAGAGTTTAAGGAGTGTCATTAGAAAGAAGTCAACCCAACTTTTGCATTCTCAAAAAGAGATCCAGTATTTCCCATAGCTGGTTGCTTGACTCTCACTCTCGTATTCTTATCATGCTTTTCCTTCAGCATTTCCTCTTCATCCTTGGGTTTGTCCTCTTCTTCATTTTCCTTGCTCTCAGCTACTTCTCACTGCTGCTCCCCATCCTCTCCCTCCTCCTCTTGCTCTGCCTCCAGCTGCCGCTGCCGCTCAGCTCTTCTCTCAAGTCATTTCCCTCCTTGTCTGGCAAACAGGTCATCACCTGCTACATTTGCATTTTGCCTTGCAGTCCAAGGCAGGAGACGTGATGCCGGACTGCTCTCTGCTGAGTGATTACCTGTACGAGTCGGAGTTTGAAAGCCAGCTGTGGATGATGTATGACAGCAACAAGCAGCTGGTGCTGTCTGGTGATGCCTATCCCTCACAGGTGAGTGTGTGCCTCAAGCCCCGGCCTTAAGTATAAATATGCAGTACATGACTGTGCTTTGATTAGGCTGATGAGAATGACCCATGAGAGAAAGCAGAAGTTTGTCATCAAGTGTGCTCCACTCTGTGTATCACTATTGTGTGTGTGTCCCAATAAATGAATTTTTAAAAGTGTTTTTGCCCCAAGAATATAGGGATAAAACATGTTACACTATCACATGACGGAGCAGCGCATGTGTCTCTGTGTCATGCATTTCAATCAGAGAAACTCCTTGACATATGCAGTTAAGTGGTAAACGTTTCAGTCTTTGAATTCAATTCAGTGGTGAATATCCCCCATTTTTTTCACTGCATCAGAATGCTTTTGTAAGTGAAGGAGTACATTAAGTTTTCTAATAGAGTGGTAGGTGTCTTTATGTATCTGCAAAACAGTTTACCTCACCTGTAGCTTTTCAATCCAGTAATGCACATGAGTACCAAGCAATGCAGTGAAGCATTTGTCCCCCTGCCTGCAGTACACTGGGAAGCTGGAGAAAGGCGACTACACCATCCAGATGCAGATTCGGCATGAGAAGCGGGAGATGCTGGAGCGGCTGAGGGACCTGGTCTTTCTACTGCACTTCAAGCTGCCCAACGCCATCACCCTGGATGTCTACAGCTCCTGGTCCAACGCCATCAATGGCAGCAAGAAGATGGGACAGACCACCGCCCTCAGGGGCCCCCTCCTCCCCATCTATGTCGCCCCCCTGCCTGATGACAAGTGAGTAGTGGTCTTGAACTGTTTGCTGTTGTTGTAGGGAGGAAGAAATGGATGGGATGATGGTTGGATGACGGTGGGTGGCTGGATAAGTGGATGGATGGATGGATGGATGGATGGATGGATGGATGGATGGATGGATGGATGGATGGATGGATGGATGGATGGATGGACAGTGTTTTATGGCCTATCAGCCTTTGTAGGCTATGTAAGGCCATTAAGCACAAAAATCACCAGAACAGTTTAGAGCAAACGCGAATCAATTCACGGTGTCCCTAGGTATTCGCCTCTTACGAATCGCGTGGGGAGATGCGGTGAGTCAATTCTTACCCCGAACCCCTAGGGGGAGAATGAAGCTCATGATTAAGGTGATTTATATTAATCATTACTTGGATCTTTCAGAACTGAAAAGAAAGGGGGAAAAATATAAAAAAAGAGAATTGCTTTA
The DNA here is from genome assembly GCA_034096865.1 of Theodoxus fluviatilis. Classification (NCBI taxonomy): domain Eukaryota; kingdom Metazoa; phylum Mollusca; class Gastropoda; order Cycloneritida; family Neritidae; genus Theodoxus; species Theodoxus fluviatilis. The sequence continues at coordinate 22,214 of JAWQFJ010001087.1, read as the reverse complement.
CCTAGAGGGATTATGGATGCTGAGTAACTTCTGTGTGTTTCCTTGCAGAGTACCCAAGGGCTCCTCACCAGGCATGTACCTTCTTGGCAACCTGTCCCTGGTCAAGGAGGAACCACTGAAGAAGGCGGTAAGTGTCCTGGGTGTGGACAGGCTGATGATTTGGGCTGAGTGTGTGGCAGGAATGTTTGCCCATGATATCAAAGTGCCCTATAATGAGCTGTTGCCATAGCTTTCATAGTAGTGTCCTGTTTTGAGGAGTGTTACTCACCATTAGTAGTGAAGCTGTATGCATTGAAGGCAAAGTCTGTGTTTTGATATTGAAATGGAATCATCAGTCTTTTTGGCAGATGAGCTGTAGGCAAATGATTGTTTAATGGCCAAGAATTCAGTTGGCTCTTTTTGAAATCTTTAAAGATTTTGGTAAATTGGATAGTTTTTGTGGCCAGTAGTATTCTGCTGTCTTACCTACATGAGTTTCCAGGTTTTGAATTCTTTATTTGTGAGCAAGAACACACACATATGGATGCATGCATACACACATGCATGCTCGTGGACACACACCCCCCCACACACACACATATGTACACTGCTTTTGACAGTGGTTCCTTTATTCTTTAGAGTTAAGCTGCAGCTGCTGAAGAAAGCTGCTGCCCATGGTGATGCTCCTCTTCCTGTCTGTAAACTGTGGCATGATGGACAGTGCAGCACTTGCCTTGCTTTGCTCCCCCAGAGTTCAGTCGCCTTCCAGTACGTCCTGACTGAGGGCCCCAAGAAGTCCAACAAGAACGGAAAGGAGAAGGAGAAGGAAAAGGAGAAAACCAAGGAGCAAGAGTTTGGCGAGGCTGTTCGGGATCTCAAGATCTCCTGGATAAGCAAGTAAGCCACTTTGCTGGTGCTGGGATTATTCATCCTGTGTGTTGCACTTGCTGTTTTGTGTTGGAATCGATAATGTTCATAGTTCGATGAATTGACGTAGTGTTTTGGCAATTAGCAGTGTGACCTTTATCCTGAAAGTTGAATACATGTGTGTAACTATCTAATCCAAATTCTTGTTTCTTTGTGGATTTGCCCTTTATATTGTTCAAGTTGCTGTGTTGAATTCTGAAGTTTTAAATTACTTACAAACAGTGGGAAAATCCTTTTGATTAATGGTTTCCAGATGAAGTTCTCTATGTACAGAAGATTTCCCTATCACCATGTGCCTCTCTCACTTGATACTTTCCATTTGATCAGCTATAATCTATTTATATGTATTTATGATATATAATGTCCCATACTGCAATGTCTGTCCCTTGCATCCATTCTCTTATTCAGCTAAGCTCCAGCTACTCCCATGCAGATTTTCCTCTTTGAGTTTGATGTTAAAACATGAACAGTCCAGTGATGATCTTGTGGCATAGATGCCTGGTGTTTCTCACTTGGCCCCTAGATTCATAGCCACAAGTTCTAGTAAGAAAACAGGAAAAGCTAGCATTCATTCTCTGGCAGCAAGGGGTGGTATGGCAATGGTAGCAAAGGCAGAATTTAGCAATTGAATTTTATGTGTGAAGATTTGATGGGAGAGCCCCAGCCACTCTACCCCAACTTGGTGTTGGTTGGTTGCTGCCTTGGGTGACTTCATTCATGAGTCAGACTCTGTCACACTATGTAAAAATGCTTTATTTCTTCCATTGCAATTCTGACCTCCTCCACTCTTTTAGCCTTCTCAGCGAACTGTCCCCACTTTCAGTTTCTTCACATGCTCCCCATGCATACAACCGATTTGACTCTCACACTCCTTTCATGCAGTTGCGCACGACACCTTACATAACCATGGATTGCTTGGAGCTGCTCTTTAGAAAGGGCCCGGGCAAAATCCTGTAGGTTGTCTGGCATTGTCTCAGATGCTGCTTCCTTTGTCATGATACTACTGTTTTTCCCACTTCAGGCTGGACCAAGAGTTGTCCAGGAAGGTGTTTGAGGAAGTGGCCGCTGACTTTCCTGACTGCCTGCCTCTCTACCTCAGCCGCATGATGGCCATGGACCATAAGGAGGTGTGTTGTATGGATCTCTTCATTTCTGCCTGCCTGACCTCATAGTGCTGGCTTTCCTTTTGCCAGTGCCTTGGTCTCTGTCCTCCCTCCTTCCAACTACTTGACTCTCTTCTGTGATCGTTCAAGCTCCTCTTGTGCCTCACTGTGTCTTGGGAAAAGGTGGGATTGAGTGGATCAGTGGTCAAGGGATGAAACGTAAAGCAGTTTGAGACAAAGATATATCATAAGTTGCCGTATTGAAACCAACACCTTTACCTTTATTTTTAATCAATAATATCTCCATTCTTCTTTTTTTTGGGGGGGGTACTTTTTCTCATTAGCAACAGTTATCCTATTTTCCTCCTGCTCAGGATCTGTTTCATTTACTTTTGCAATGTCAACCAGTTGCCTCTTCTTTTCCTTGAAGTGAGTTTGGCCTCTGTCTTTTTAAAGAGGGAATAGTTGTTTGTCAATCGGTTAAAGTCAGCAATTACAATCAATCCTCTCTCCTCTAAAAGCAGATATAACCTCAGTCCCAAGGTCAGTCTACTTTGAGCAATGAAGGCCCCCACTCAGCCTGGGTAGAATGGAGATAGACATACACTTGTCTGTGCCTGGGCACATCTTTGGACTGGGCTGTGTCCACTGTTGGAAGGGAAGGGTTCACATGGAAGGCATGAGTTTGTAAACCGCCATGTTTTCTCATGACTCCAGGATGCCAAGAGTCTGGAGGAGACCATCATCCTTGCCAAGGAGCTCATCTCCAAGGTGGACGTCAACAGCCTGCTGGCCTACTTCGGCCAGAAAAATGACCCAAGCAAGGACTCCCAGGCAACTAAGAGGTGAGACTTTGGTGTGCATTCTCTGCAGGGTGTCATGGTTATCTTTGGAATCCATCGGGCAGTTTGGGTAGGGAGAAAACCCTTTGTGAACTCATGGGAGAAGATTAATTGCAATTCAGGGCCTGTATTCATGAGAAGGAAGTAACGTCTTACTATGTGAGTTAGTGTCATCTTTTGAAGTGTTGTTGTTGTTGTTGTGTACCTGGGCTATACACTCCCAGGATCACCCAAGTGGGTGAGATGATTGCGTGTGTTACTGTTTTTGAACACCCCGCCATATAGGCAGCCACACTCCGTCTTCAGGGGATTTGGAGCTTACCACGGCTGAAGATAATCCCCACATAACAGTACAACATAACAACATTTTGCTGTAGCCTTGGTTTTTGGCTGGAGTCAACAAATAACAACAGCCTTTGCCCAAGGCAAAACTTTTGAAGTAAAATCACTATTTAGGGATGCATGAGTCAAAAGTGGTGGTTCCTTTAAAAGTAACGATGTAAAACAACCCTACTTCTACTTCAGCCAGGACCCAGGAGTACAGCCGTAGTTACAGCGAGTTTAGCCTCCATTGCTGTCTATAGTTTGCACAGAAAATGCTATATTTTGGGATACTTGAAACCCATCCTAAGGAATTGTAAGCTATGAATTTATCAAAGCTGTATGTTAAATACATCAATAGATCAAGTAAACTCCTACATTAAAAAAAATGGAAATGTGGGTCGACTCACCTAACTGCCGAAGCATCTGTTGACATTGTGTACAAAGCTAGTTTTGTCTAATGCCATGAAAGTGATACGTTTAAATTGTTTTTTTGTTATGAAATCACTGTTAAAATAAAATTGCTTTATTTTTGTAAACGATGAAATGTGTGTTGACGAATGCCAGTTTCACGAGTTTGGTGGGAAAAGTGCGAGCTCAGGCTGGAGCAAGAACATAAAATGCTGTCATCATGAAAGATGACAACGTTCACATGTGTGTTTGATAGGTAGCAGCTACAAAGAAAATGGGGCAAAAGAGAAACCTAACAAATCTGCTTGATTCGATTGATGAGAAAGAAATCTGCAATAAATTTAAATTTCATCGCCATGAAAAATTGGAAATTGCAGATGAGTTGCACGAGGACTTGCATGCGTGCATATTACATTATCTGCCAACAAGCAGACGACAGCCAAAGACACTTGCACATGCGCATGAAGACAAGATTCCCCCTAGCTAGTTACTACATACCTCTACAGTCACAACTACAGTGCAACTCGCCACCCATGCATAGCAAGTAATGTCTGGCATAACTTCTATTGTATTTCCTTAAGTAGTAAGTCTTTCTCATGAGGAATCTTTTTTCCTTCTCGTGCATACAGGCCATAGGGAGTAAAGTTACTTCGGTTCTCAGAAGACGAGAGTGAAAAGTCATTGTACATGATTGTCTTAATTGAATTAATCATCATGAAATATTCTTTATCAATGACTTATTTCATTTGTTATAATTAAGGGGTTTCTTTGTGTCTGTAAAGTCCTATTTGAGCCTTAGTAGACTCATTGAAGATGAGCATCATTATTTTGGGGGTATTGTCATCATATTGCTCTGACAACAGTGAGATGGAGAAGATGCGGTCGGCACTGGTGGAGAGCTACACCAAGCTGGGGGTGGCCTACGCTGTGGTGCTGGACAAGAAGGAGGCAGGAGGTGTGCCTGAAGTGTTCGGGGGCGACAGTCCACCTGAGGGGTCATTGGCCATTCTGAGCCAGGTCACACTGCAGGACCTGGATGATGTCTACAATGCTGCTCTCAAGATCACTGACCACCAGGACTGCAAGGTCAGTTTACCCCATCTTCCCATAAAATGTCCATCATCACCTGAGGATGTTCAATCCGGCTTTCCTGTAAAATGTTTGATACCACCAGATGATAATCAACCCCGCATTCCTGTAAAGCTTCCTGCACCACCTGCTCCACCACACCTTGAGTGTCATTTAGCTGCCCTGTTTTCCATAGAAATAGAAAAGGAAGTACAAATTAATGAATAATTGATTGATGAATTAGAATGTTTGGCCTGTCAGCCTTTGTAGGTGTTACTGAAACTAGAGTATGAGCAAGTCGGGTCACCATTTCCCTATTTATTCGCCTTTTATGAGTTACATAGAAAGATGTGGTTTATACTTACCCCCAACACATAGGGGGAAGAGGAAGAAGAAATTGATGCATGATGTATGTGTGTGTGTGTGTGTGTGTGAGTTTGTGTGTGCAAGCATGTGTATGTGTGTGTGTGTGTGTGTGTTTGCCATACCTAAGGTCACCATGTATGGCAAACTCTCCACTGGCCAACATGACAGGGGGACCAAAGAAACGCTACAAAGACTGCCTCAGGAAGTCCCTCAATGCTTGCCACATAGACCATCATCGTTGGTCATCACTTGCTGCAGATCGTGACACCTGGCAGGTCATCGTAAGCAGGGCTATTGCCTCCTTCGAGAACACCTGTAGGGCCTCCATAAAAGAAAAGTGGAATAGGAGAAAGAATGAGGCAGCTGCGACCGACCAGACCTTTCCCTGCAGCAATTGCGACTGGACCTGCCGATCCCGCATCAGACCTCTTAGTCATGAGCGGGCCTGCAAAGGACGTAGACCATGACCTTCCAGATCTTCGTAAACGAAGCAAAGCCATGGTGATGATGATGATGGTGTGTGTGTTTGCAAGTGTGTGTGTTTTGGGGGGGGAGGGGGGGGGGGGGGTATGCACATGTATGTGTGTATGTATGTTTGTGTGTTAATAGATTTTTATAGCACCAATTTTCAGAACACTGCTCAAAGGCGCTGCGCAGTCATTGTGTGTGTGAAGAAGTGTATGTATTTGTGACAGGGTTCATGTAGATGGGTTTGCCTAATGAAAGCCTGTAAGTTCATGGAGGGTTATTTTTATGGTTGCACAGTTACTGCCCCTGGCTCATCGCCACGCCATGTGCCACAAGCACTATGGTCGTGCTCTCAAGTACCTCTTCAAGATGCTGGAAGACAAGCAGTTGTCCACTGTGGAGAACCGCTGCATCGGGGTGAGTGTCATTTGCCTTCTCTTCGTGTGGCACATGTCCAATCCTTGGAAGCATGCAGTGGCTATCTTTTGGCGTGATAGCAGCAAGTTTCTGAACTCACATCTCCACTTCCCACCCATGAGTAAAACCAGAGGTGGATTTCCTAGGACTATGATGTGCTAGCAAAGCCAATCCAAAGGTGTTACCAGTTTGTGTGTTTCTTAAGTAATCGCTGTAATCATACAGGAGTTGGTATCAAAGTTGACATGAAAAAGCCAATCCAAAGGTGTTACCAGTTTGTTTGTTTCTTAAGTAATCGCTGTAATCATACAGGAGTTGGTATCAAAGTTGACATGAAAAAGCCAATCCAAAGGTGTTACCAGTTTGTTGTTTCTTAAGTAATCGCTGTAATCATACAGGAGTTGGTATCAAAGTTGACATGAAAAAGCAGGCAGGGTCTGGTTTTGGAAAGGGATTTATTGCAGGAACTGACTGGATTGGACGTTCCTTTTGATTACAGCAATCACTTGAAAGCAAGCTGGAAACGTCTTTTGGATTGCCTTTGCTAGCATATCATGGTGCTGAGAAACCCGCATCGGGTACCAGTGAGGGCAGTGCTTGCAGTACAATATAATCCCTGTGTGTGGCCATGAGCCAACATCCAGCCAGAATACTCCCCAGGAAGTAGACGGAGCTGATGCTAGACTGTGTCTGCTTGTCTCTCTGTCACCATGCTTGTCACCAATGTCCAGGTAAGGGTTGGGCATTTGGCCCAAGATTTCAGGACAAAGTGTGAAATGGTTCAAGCCCCAGATTTTGGTATTAAATTAAATCACTGTGGAAAACCAATACTTTTCCTTTACATTTTCCCAGGGGTTCTGGGATTGCCCACTGTGTACTTGAATGAAGTTTCACGGCATTACTTAGAGAATCAACAAAATCTTGAATGGTTGTCTCCTTGCATATGATAAGAAGATGCCCTTTCAAAATGTTACTAAATTTATCGTATTTTTCAAGCCAGTGCTATAAATTTTTTCTACAATTGTCAACACTTCTTGGACAGAGCACCCTTAACTCTCATCCTTTCATCTTCTTTGAATTTGTTTGGGGCGGGGGGGGGGGGGGGGGTTATTATTTGATCTGTTGGTATTTTTGTGGGTTTTTTTTCCAATTTTGCACTGAGAATTGTAAGGCATGGAGATGAGAGTTGGCCCATGCCAAATATGAACAAACCATTCTAACCAGAGGTAAGAAAATGAGAAATATCAGAGAATGTTCTCCTAGCATTCTGCATGAGTATAGCTTCAGCCCCTCGGTCACTCCTGGGTCATGACACATTATCCCCTGTCAGGCCGATGAAGCTGAGGATGCTGAGGGGGTTGGCACTTTGCAAGATGTTGCACCATGCTTCACTTCCTGGCACAGTAGCTGCCGAGGAGTCATCGCTACTATTCATTGCCCATCTTTCTTTCTGTTGCAGATCTACAAGAAGCTGGGCTGGGAGCACTGTCATGCACACTTCCAGCGTGCCTACCTGAGCAAGTACCCCCCTGCCTTCCGCCCCTTTTGATGACTGCCCTCCCTAGACTGCAGCGTGTTGTGGCAGCTCTGCAGGGAGTGTGTTTTCTTGTGCTTCTCCTCGGTGGGCTTGTGTGCTGAGATAAGCAGCGCTACAGCTTTCGTGAAGGCTTGTGTGCTGAGATAAGCAGCGCCACAGCTTGGGTGAAGTGGTGAGGGCTTGTGATGCTTTCTTCTCTGTGTGACTGTGGACAGTAAAGTTTGGTTTTCCTCCTCTCCGTTTGGCATGACAGCAGACAGTTGTTGTAGACCAAACAAATTGATGCAAGGGTTAAATGTTGATTACAAGATGTGTCCATTTCTTTGACTGAGCATGTTTAGAGCAAATTCAGCTAGACTGAATAGGTGTAGTTATTGAAATGAAATACTGTCACAATGCTTTCTGGAAAGGTGTGTGCGTGAGTCTTTTTTTGCTGTCCTCGAACTTCGGTGGAAGACAAACAACCTTTAGGAATTAGTTGACCTGCAACTTGGAAGTAGTGTTGGAGCTAATTGGTGGGGGTTTGATAGTTAGCAAGCTGTCATCATTGAAGAAAGTGTTCCTGTGATGTGGCATATGCGGTTTCTTCACAAAAAGGCTTTTTCCACAGTTTTTTTTTCTTCATGGAATTTGTCCTTTTATTGACTCACATGCGAAGCAAAAGTGAGTCTATGTACTGAGCCGTGTCGTCCGTCCGTCCGTCCGGGCGTCCGTCCGGGCGTCCGTCCGGGCGTCCGTAAAAAACTTAAACGTTGGATTTTTCTCGGAGACTATTAAGTCTATCAACACCAAATGTGGCATGATGGTGTAAGATGACAAGGCCTCAAAAAACATACATAGTGACTTGACCTTGCTTCAAGGTCAAGGTCACAGGAGCCATAAATGTGGTCTCAAAAACAGTCATTTTTCACATTTTCCCAATTTTCTCCCACGTTATTGAGAATGGCGACCTTAGCTACAAGTGGTATATAGGTCAAAGCAAGCCCTATCTTTTGATACCAGTTTGGTTGACCTTGCTTCAAGGTCAAGGTCACAGGAGCTCTTCAAAGTTGGATTGTATACATATTTTGAAGTGACCTTGACCCTGAACTATGGAAGATAACTGTTTCAAACTTAATAATTATGTGGGGCACATGTTATACTTTCATCATGAGACACATTTGGTCACATATCATCAAGGTCAAGGTCACTTTGACCCTTATGAAATGTGACCAAAATGGGGTAGTGAACCACTAAAAGTGACTATATCTCATGGTAGAAAGTGCCAATAAGCACCATTGTGCTTCCTATGTCTTGAATTAACAGCTTTGTGTTGCATGACCTTGGATGACCTTGACCTTGGGTCAAGGTCACATGTATTTTGGTAGGAAAAATGTGTAAAGCATTTCTTAGTGTATGATGTCATTGGTAGGTTTAGTTGTTTGACCTTGACCTTGAAGGTCACCTGAAGGTCAAGGTCATATAAAGGTCAAGGTCAAGCATGTGAGTCGTATGGGCTTTGCCCTTCTTGTCTTTTATATGAAATGCTATTTTAGTTTCATGGAGTTCATGTAACTTGCAGTAATGTTTTATCTCATTTAACTTTTCTAAAAGAGGTATACAACTTCAAATGCATTGTAGCCTTTTTTTAAACTAAGAATGTGGTTGTTGTGTTTTGTACTTGAGAGTAAGGACCTAGTGTGACATGAAGCTGTAATTGATGTGAAAATTCCATGCATTTGTGCTTTGCATTTTAATTCAAGAAAAATATGGGACTATATGTGTGGTTGTTCCATTGCATTTGGAAATTTGAAATCATCTCAGTGCAGGATTAGACAATGTTGTGCATTGAGACCGTCATACTGCTTCTGAGACAGACATCACACGAGTTGTGAGGGTGATTGATGTAGCAAGTCAGAGGAACAATGTCAGCTGATCACAACCAGCTTCCTCAGTGAAGACCTGACCCTGAGCCCGGAGCAGACAGTCATGCATGGAATTCATTCAGGCAGCAGTGGATTACATTGGAAGAGATCATCACAGGCAGCCCCTTTGGGATCATTAGAGAAACGTGGTCTGTGTGCAGTTAGCACCTGTGTTATGTCCACCTCACTGACCACTTGGTTTTTTTCCTGTCCACCTTGACCAAGTGCTCTGGTTGTTGGCTGTGCTCGTCATTCTGTGCATGGTTACACACGACTGCTAGATGTGAAGTATTATAATCATTATTATTATCATAATCCAATTTGAAGGCTTTTGAACTATAACCGTGATTGAGTATTCTGAAGCAGCTGCTAGCCTTTGAGATGATGAGGTAGTCAGTGCATTTTGAAAGTGTGGGTTGCAATAAGAACCATTGTGTACTATTGTTCATGCTTGCTTTAAGTTCACAGTAGTTGATGCTTAATCCGATGATGCTGCAGCTTTAAAGCAAAAACACTGCCCATACTGTGCCCCTTTGATGAAGTCACAAGAGATGAAGAAATGCACAAATCACTTTGGCTAATGATGTGCAATGTTCCCAAATACTCTTGGCCACAAGATGAACGATAATGAAACACATTAATACTGTACGAGAGAAACCCTTTGAATACGAATGCAGTTTTGTTTAAAGGGGAAAATCAATTATTTGTCTTTTGACATGGCTAATTATAATCAACTGTAATGACACACCAATGGTTTTAGGAAGGGAATAATGAGGGGGGGATGTTTTAGAACATGTGCTCATCGTACATTCCTTGGCACCACGGGCGTCATTTTAACCTTAGAAATGCACACTCTCTTTCTTTCGGCACCTTTCAAAGGATTTTTTTTTCCTTGCACAGAATGCACATGATAAATGTTTCTCTGTGTGCATTTTTAAAGTGAAGTCTTTTTAATCTGACTGATTTACTTTTTACAATGATCAGAGTTGCTACAAAATGCATTGATTCCCAATGTCTAGCTTTCATATGCAAGCACTTCATGGGACCTCTGCTCAGTGGAAGAATATCTTTCTTTATGTACCTACTGATTAGATTTTTAATGTCAGGCTTGCCTGCTTCAGATCAGAAACTGTACATCCCAGATACACATGTCTGTCATCTTTGTGAATGTTGATCAAGTTGTTAACATCTGCAAACTTCACCAAACTACTTCAATCACCTGTGTCTCTTGTGCACCAATTTAGCTTCAAGCTCTTCGTACCTGTTTCTGTCTCCAACTGCTTGCCCTTGGAAATTTGTTGAGTGTTGGATTTTGCTGGGAAGGATTTTTTTAATTCCTCAGCATTTTCAAAATGTAGAATTTTAAAGAAGATACCATGATTTCTCTGCATAATTTTTTTCTGTCTTTGATTGGACGTAGTTGATTGTGTTTAGCCAGAGATTGTTTGTGCAGGTGGACCTCTGATCCAATCTTGTTTCATTACAAAATGGCTTTTGTAAGAATGGATCATTTTGCAGAATAGTGTTTGTGAGAATAAATCAGGGAAAATGAAAGCATACATTTTGCTTACCTCTTTTTCACACATCTTTTGTACAAGGCATTTTTAATGTGTTTTTAGAAAAAGATGGCATCTTCAATAATTCTGTAAACTTTAAGCTATTTTCAGAGCTGATTATTGACATGCTTTCATCCATTCTTCCTTACCTGCATTTCCCCAAGGTGGTCAAGTTGGAGGGATGCATGAAAGAGAGCGTTGTTGCTACAAACGTAGGAAGGACTGCTGTGAAATTAAATCATCAGGGCCAGTTGTTTGCCACCCACTGTTGACTCTCTGTGTTATTTATGTGTATCTGTGTTGTGGCTGTCTCTTTTCGCCATCTTCACTTTTCTACTTAATTCAACAACTTTTTCTTTGTGTGTGTGTGGTTTGTTGGTTGTTTTTTTTTTTTTTTGCATGAATGGCTAAGTTAGCCATTTGTCGAGTTTGGCTGTCCATTTGCAAAATATCATAGCAGCTGTGGTTTCATATGAGAGAAGCGCTGGTTGCGTTGATAATGTCTTTACTCCACAATACATCAGCATGAGTTAACCTTTTTTTTGCTCTTTGCATGTGTGTTCTGTTTGAATCATGAGTACACTGCCTTTGCCAGCAGTGTTAGCTGAATTTTCTTGAAGTGTAATTTTTTCTGTTGCGTTCTTTTCAAGGCAATTGAAACAATAACACTCTGCGGATCAGGTGAAGTGATCTTCATAGTGTTTTGAAAGTACAAGTATGAATTACTTCTTCTTTCATTGATCAAGTATACTTGTTGATGTTTTGTCAGACATTTTAGTTGGTGTAGATGTGTAGTTCAGGGTATTTACTACTGATGCATTCATGCAGGCTGTATGCTACTGTGGATGCAGTATTCTTGTTCTCCTTTGTTTCATTTCATGTGTTTATTATGAAAAAAACTTTTAAGTACCCCCACAATGCCGAATTTTTGGAATAGCTGTGATTCTATTTGAAATACAGTAGCTTTGATGCCATTCGGAATGGCTGTGATTCCATGAAGTATTCTTTCTTCTTAGATGCCTTCAGAGATGCATGCTTGCATACATATACACACATACCTGTACACACACACACACACACACACACACACACACACATGTATGCATGCACACAAGTATGCTCATACAGTTGCACATGCACAGAGTTATACATACACTCACAAATGCATGCGCACATACACACTCACACATTTTCACACATGCATAACGTTTGGTTTGAAAACCTACCTTCTGATCTATCTCTGCTAAGTTACTTAGCAGGTTGTCAGTTTCTCCGGAGCATGTGTGTGAATGAAATGTCTAATTTCCAAGGGCACCTCTTAACTCTGATATGTAGATTTGCAGCACTGGTCATGGCGGAATGAAGACGCACTGAATACTGCACCTGTGCAGTTTGGGTCACATCCTGTCTGGTCAGTCTGAATGTTTCCCTGGTTGGACCAAAGCAAAAGCTGCACTCGCATACTAGGCAGTGCCTGTGCATTTGTCATAGATGCTTCTGTATCACGTGCCTTCTCGTGAAAGGAAAAATGCTAAAACTCTCTCAGTATGCCATGTCTCCCTCTCCTGTTAGTCCAAATGATGTGAAGTGTTTATGTTTCCAACACTGTCCAGATGCCACTTGTTTCTTTGAAATCGAATGTGAAAGTCTACCTAAATCAGCAGGAAAATGGCAATTGGTTTCTTGCATTGCACTACCCAATGACAAAGAGACTGCTCTTACATTTCACTAAGTTCTAAACCTTTTCACATGCCTGCACCTGAAGCATCCATATGGCCATGTCTGTCATCATGCATGCTACTTGCAAATGAGTTTCTGGCATTCAAAGGGAGGAATCCTGAAAATCATAATTGTAATAGGAAATGTGTCCTGCATTTTTTACGAGAAACTGTTCCTCAGTCTAGATGTGTGAAAGTTTGCATGGCTTCTAAGTGTCATGTCTACTGTTGGGTCCTGTGGAGGTGGCTGTGCATTTCTCACAATCCTCTCTCAGGTGTCTGAATTTACTGTGAATGTGTTGGGCACTTTTTAATCATTTCACACTGCATAATGGTGGAATAAATGTACTTTTTTCCCAAAACAGGTGTGATTTTTTTTGTTTTTGTTGTTTGATGTGGTTTTCATTGCTGGCTGAAATTTACACCTCTGAAGTTTCAGGGTACGGTTATGACAGTTTGATCACTTAAGTATTGTTACAAATGGATGTCACACACTTGTTCACCTACAACTAATATCATCCATTGTAGATAAGTTGGAAGGGAAGGGAACTTCCTGTTAATACTTTTTTGTGTTTATCACCCACCCAAAGACCCTGCCTGAGCTGAGGAGGGCAGCCTGAGTGAGTGTTGACTCGCCTTTTCCCCAGTAGATGGCCAGCCACCCTTAGTCAGCCCACCCTGACCCCACCCACAATGTTTCCCTCCACCCTGCTCTTTCCACAACTAGTATTGCCTCATCACCCTCCTCTATTTCACCCACCCCAATCACCACCACTCTCCCTAATTCTTTCCCTGGCTTCGCTCTCAGTCATGTCCTATTCTACCCCAGTGCTGCTCTGAACCCCCCACCCCCTCCCACTCCACCCTTACGGCAACTTTTCTGTTGTGTACATTCAGGTCACATGCTCTGTACATTATGCACCAGCACTTTACTAGTTACCTATGGCTTCTCTGTCACTCTCATTCTTCCAGTGAAGTTGATTTCAATGAAAGGCGTGAAAAGTCCCCTACAGTGTACTGCCAGTCTTACAAAACACCATACATTACTTTGGTCTTACGACGCAGTTGTGTGTGTTTCGGATGTTGGGGGGGGGGGGGGGGAGTTATTTTGCAGGTTTTTATAATGAAACTCCGTCACAAATCTGTGACCGAATTTGGGGGATTGATGAAGTAAATTGTCTATAACTTTGTTAAAATACATGCAATGGACTTGAATTTTCCAGGGAAAGTAGTTCACTCTATACTGCTTCGGACTGTGTAAAAAGGTAATGCTTTAGCTGTTTAAAATAATGCAAATATATATTTCATGCAAATTAGGCCTACACCGTAAGCAGTCGAAATATATTTTTAGAAATCTGAGAAAAAAATATCTAAGATGTGTCATTGCTGCGGATTTTGTTCTTGATGGTAAAACTCCACAAAAGTCATAAAATGAATGGATTAATTGTGAAATTATTCAAACTTGATGTAGACTCGAACTCAAGTCTCTGAGACGAAGTGGGACTGACATGGCAACGAAGACCCTGTCGATTCAGAGTAGAACATTTTGTAAACACATTTAATCTCCATGAAAATATTACCATTCCAAGTGAAATATGAATCAAAGTATGTTGACATATTAATTTTTGAAGTAACCTTAATCAAACCTACTTTGATTGAGATTTGTTTGTAAAATAAGAGCAGTTACAGTGGAGTCGTCTCGACCGGAAGTTAGCAGAATATTATTTTCACCACTACCCATCGCGAAACGGACAAGACAGCAAAATCGCCGGAGACCATAACTTTGTTTCGGATCCGAGGAAAATAATTTTTTTTTCACAAAATGTTCATGAGACTGAACAATGCATTGCCACCGTCTAGAAATGCGTTGCCCCCATATAGGAAAGGGGGGGGGGGGGGGAGAGCGGGGGTGACAGAGAATGAGGCCAATATATCAGCACATACAGATGCCTAACAAGAGAATGAATCCATATATAGGGCCCCAACACTTGAAAAGTTAAAGTATTGGTCTATTGAGATCTCATAGGGTTGAGATAGTCCTAGTAATGGAGTAGAAGCTATTTTATTCACAATCAAAGCAGATCTCATTTGAAACAATTCTTACTCTTAAGATTATTCATACTTTCAGAAAAATAGTTTTGTGTTTAGATTGAAGATGGATGGATGGAGTTTTACAGCCTATCAGCCTTTGCAGGCAATGTAAGGCCATTGATCATGAAATATTATTTGAGCTGGTTAGAAGGAGAGCAAGTCAAGCTGTGATTTCCTTGTTACTTGCCTCTTACGAATTGCATACAGATATGTATTGTCTATTCTTTTTCCCAACCCACTGGGGGAGGAAAGTGGTTAGTTTGTCAAAGTTGCGTGTCAAGTCTGTCAAATTCTTTCAGTGTTCTGTGCAAAAACAGATTCTCTATTGTTCAAAAGACTGTCACAATCAGCATAAGATGAGACAGAAGAACATCGTATGCACGTTTTATTTCATGACAAAAACATAGGATACAACAAAAAGTATGAATATCTCATTTTGAACATGAGTTCAGGATCCTCATTTCTTCTCTCCCTTGTCGTCTATAGAGTCTTCATCAATCTAGGAAAAGAAGAGAAAAGAATGAAGAGAATAAATCAGCAAATGAATATGAATAGAATTCAAAGCAATGCAACAAAAACATATCAAATGATTAGCTTCTATTACAAATATGACACACTGCCATTTGTAAGGCCAAACAAACTAGGATCACTTAATTTTAAAATCTTTAAAAGTAAAATTCCAGGAAGAAACACAGCAACCATTATATAACATAAAACGTGTCATTGACTTAACCATTATGTCTCCTGAAAATACCAAGATCAACCCTTTCATTCTGTCACTATGTGTCTCTCCAGTAAGACTGGTCAAAATGACCAACAACACATCTGTGAATAAGTTCTTTATGTTACATCATCAGGCCATTCTAGTGTTCTCATTTCAAAGAAGATGACAACACAGAATACTCTGGTTTATTGGTGGAATAGAAAAAGCCACCATTTCTGTGAAGCAAAATTCATATCAGTAAGTACTGTACTTAGCCCTAGTGTGCACACTTACTCCTTACAAGAGACAGGTCAAGTCTACAAAATTGAGGAAGGGCTTCAACCTAAAAACATCTGATCTTTCACTAAACCAGGGATTCCTACACTTCCAAATGGTCCTTGTGGTCATTTTATTTTTTTGTCTTCCGGAACCTGGAGATCCGTCTTTTACCTATGTAGGAAGATACACATCTCTGACAAAGACACTTCATTTTGCAATATACTTACCTCCCATTTCTCCGGAAGGATGTCAAAGAGGTCGTCCTTCACGTCTCCCTGTATGACAATCTCATCCCCCTCCCCAATGGAGGAGCCGCAGGAGAAGCGACTGGAGAAGAACTTGCTGGCATCCTTCAAGTCAATGTCTGCAACATGCCAGTGCACAGAGGGTCATAATATACATTATTCCAGTGCTAGTGTGTTTGTGTGTGTGTTTGTGTGTGTGTTTGTGTGTGTGTGTGTGTGTGTGTGTGTGTGTGTGTGTGTGTGTGTGTGAGTGTGTGTGTGTCTGTGTGTGTGTGTGTGTGTGTGTGTGTGTGTGAGTGTGTGTGTGTGTGTGTCTGTGTGTGTGTGTGTGTTTGTGTGTGTGTGTGTGTGTGTGTGTATGTATGTGTGCGTGTGCGAGCTCAGGGGCACATGCATATGTGCATGTGCCTGTGCGTGAGCACACATATACATGCAGGTATTCTTCCCTATCACAGTTTTGCAGGCAATTCTTCTTGGTCAATACCATGAACAATTTGGTGATTGCTTGAATGCCATGTAAGTATAATTGAGCTCCTGGGAGCATGATCACACAGAACTTCATTAAAACAACATAAAAATATTAAAAGAAAGTTGTCTCCTGCAAGAAATTATTAACTGATAATTTCTTACAACAGGACTTGTTTCTAGAAACCAACAATCTTACCTTTCATTAAACAGTATTCAGGAGGAGAAGATAGAGTTCCACAAAGCTAGTGTACCTTCACATTTCACCATGCTGACCCACAAAACCCGAGATGTTTCACAGTGCAGTCACTCACCATAGGACGCCAGGCCCACAACGATGGTGACCTTCTTCTTCTTGCCGCGGGTGGCGGTCCACAGCTTGATGCCCTGCGGCTCTGTCTTCTTCTTGGCCTTCAGTGCCCCTTTGCCCCCTCTGGTCTGTCGCTTCTTCTTCTCCTCCCCATCCTCTGTCTTCCCCTCTGCCCCCTCTCCTGCTCCTGAAAAAGCAGCATGCAAAGTAACTTCACAAACTGTCTGCTTTGGGAGACATCATTTGTCGACTCCAGTTTGAAATGTAGACACAAAAAGTTTGGCATTGACAGTGAGATGGGGATCCTTGCAACACCATTTATTGAAATGAAAGGACTCCTACAATGTGGATTACTATGACAACAAAATCATGGAGTTTTGTTGCATTGACTGATGTGCAGAGAAAACAAAAAGCAACTTTTAATGCCGGCATCATGCTTACAAACTCCGCCATGGACGGTCCTAAGCCCAGCTGAGAAAGGAGGAAGGTTGGACGAAGGGTTAGCACCCCTTCTCTGTAAAAAACACACCGCTACAGAAACGCAAACAAGGAGTTTAACGGACACTTCGGTACTGGGAGAGGATGGATCTCCAGCTGGAGGTGATATGACGTCGGGTAGTGAAAGCCAGACTCTGGAAGCTGCCAGGCCGACAACCATCATCTCTACCAGGCAAAACAGTTGGCGCCGAGACCTGGACGCCGATGTGAAGAGAACAAGCCACTCTTGGGGACAGTTGGAAAAGATTGCTCAGGACCGGGAGGGCGGGAGAACCCTTGTTAGCGGCCTATGCCCCAGGAGCGTTCAAAGGTGTAGATAGATCATGCTTACAACATTAACTATGTCTTGCATCACACACACCAAAGCTGTCAGATCATTAGCATTTCAAATGTACTAGTGTGCAAACCAGCATTATTAACAGCAGTTGCTCTAGCAGGTAAGATGCTTCATGCTATAAATGAGTAGTGAGGTCCTTATGTAAGTTTGATCCCCTCACTCAAAGTTGTGAGGTGTTTCCTGATATGCAATAAGATTTATCACACATGGGAGACAACTTACCTGTCTCTTGTGTAGAGAGCTTCGCAAACTCATCAGGCATGTGCTTCTCTAACCAGGCCTTGCATTTGTCGTAGTTTGGGTAGTACTCACAGTACTGCAACATCAAAATAGTTTGGGTAGTACCCACAGTGCTGCAACATCAAAATAGTTTGGGTAGTACCCACAGTACTGCAACATCAAAATAGTTTGGGTAGTACCCACAGTGCTGCAACATCAAAATAGTTTGGGTAGTACCCACAGTGCTGCAACATCAAAATAGTTTGGGTAGTACCCACAGTACTGCAACATCAAAATAGTTTGGGTAGTACCCACAGTGCTGCAACATCAAAATAGTTTGGGTAGTACCCACAGTGCTGCAACATCAAAATAGTTTGGGTAGTACTCAGAGTGCTGCAACATCAAAATAGTTTGGGTAGTACCCACAGTGCTGCAACATCAAAATAGTTTGGGTAGTACTCACAGTACTGCAACATCAAAATAGTTTGGGTAGTACCCACAGTGCTGCAACATCAAAATAGTTTGGGTAGTACCCACAGTACTGCAACATCAAAATAGTTTGGGTAGTACCCACAGTGCTGCAACATCAAAATAGTTTGGGTAGTACCCACAGTGCTGCAACATCAAAATAGTTTGGGTAGTACTCACAGTACTGCAACATCAAAATAGTTTGGGTAGTACTCACAGTACTGCAACATCAAAATAGTTTGGGTAGTACCCACAGTGCTGCAACATCAAAATAGTTTGGGTAGTACTTACAGTACGGAAATATAAAAATAATTACACTACTTGTGCTTGCATTAGCCACAGTTCCGGTAGGTCTCACAATACAGCAACATCATACACACGGCTTGACCCAGTGAAATGTCAATACACACTGCTTGACCCAGTGAAATGTCATCACACACGGCTTGACCCAGTGAAATGTCAATGCACACTGCTTGACCCAGTGAAATGTCAATACACACGGCTTGACCCAGTGAAATGTCATCACACACTGCTTGACCCAGTGAAATGTCATCACACACTGCTTGACCTAGTGAAATGTCAATGCACACGGCTTGACCCAGTGAAATGTCAATGCACACGGCTTGACCCAGTGAAATGTCAATGCACACGGCTTGACCCAGTGAAATGTCATCACACACTGCTTGACCCAGTGAAATGTCAACGTACACTGCACTGGGAACATTTGTTGAAGTCTTCTTCTTAATTTTAAAAAAGTGTGTTATTGCCATGAGTGTCTGAAGAAACAGGTACAACTTGGTTAGACTAGGAAAAGGGAGACAACTACAGATTTCTTCAATTCTCTAAATCTTTGCTCAAATGCAAGCACCATGACAATGCTGGAAATACCTAATACAGCGCTAAAACCTTGCAGGGGATAAAACAAACAACTTTCAAGATTTCAGGAAAAATCAGAACCAACAACCTCCCAGTTAATGTCAAACTCATTTATAGAATCATCAAGCTAAAATGCAAATATGCAATAAACATATGCAGTAGGTATAAATACCAAACCAAGCTCAAAGGAAATACCAACCAAAAATCAACACTTTCCTCAACGGGCTCTGTTGTGATCTCATTGTGCCTAGAGTTACCCTTCTTACTTAGGGCAAAACAATTGCTACTCGCTAAAAAGCTCAGTTTTACCAGAAAAATTTCCCAATCAACAGAATTGATTTGCATTAAATTCTAAATAGTTCATGATCAGTTGACAAGGACAAACTGCCCGATATAAATTTAGCACAAATAATGCAGTATTTTGTGTTTGTATGCACACATGCATTCGGGGTGTTTGTGTTTCTGTGTATGTGTGCATGCACGCATGCATCTGTGAATGTGGACATGTATATGTGTGTTTATATGACTATGAGTGTACATGCGTTAGTGTGTACATGTGGGTGTGTCTGGAGATGTATGCATGTGATCATGTGGTACACACGTTCAGCTACCGAAGTCATCATTCTGAAAAGCTTCCTTTCTTGAGCCACGTCCAAGATCATGTTCCCATGGCCTCTCTGCAAAATTAAGCCTCAGTGCATACAAAGCCTTTGCCTCCGGTTGGGTGCCATTTGTGGAAGCCTCTGACACAGCAACTATTCACTACTTTACTAAATTGGTGCATGTGTTTTTAACTCCAAGTGCAAGAGATTGTGTGAAAAGTAGTGCCCATGAAAATTGTGCAAAGAGTGTGCAGTCATCACGACAGAGTCTATACGGAGACAGTTCTCAACTCTCTAAAGGAAAAATTGATAAATGTAATCATAATACTTGCGTCACTTGTCAAACATTCTCACCTCTGTTGGCATACTGCATTCTGCAATTGATAAAAGCAGTATTCTTAGTGATTCATTATGATTTAGCATTAAATAGAATTCAAGTCTTGATTCACGAACTCTTCACATACTGAAATTGTAGAGTTATGCTCTTTTATCTTTTGTCCCATTGAACAACGAATTCAGACATTATCTAATTAGTAAATGAACTTGTTTTTCAAATACATGCAAACATTTATTAAAAGGCTGAATCTACACAGAACATTTTAACTTACAAACTATTTGCAATACACAGACAAATGCTGAAGATGTATGATGAAATGAAGAACCAGTTTTGTTACAGAACGGAAACACAAGAGGTTCTGAGGCTGAAAACAAAACAGAGTATACAGAGCAGGATCAGGAGATGCAGATATGGAGGAGCAGGAGGAGGAGGAGGAGCAGGAGGAGGAGGAGGAGGAGGAGAGGAGGAGTGGGGAGGGGGGAGGGGGGGGGTGAGGGAGGAGGAGGCAGAGGTATTAGGCAGAGGAGGAGGAGGTGGAGGAAGAGGAGGAGGTGGAGAAAGAGGAGAAGGCAGAGGAGGAGGAGGGGAAGGCAGAGGAGGAGGAGGAGAAGGCAGAGGAGGAGGAGGAGAAGGCAGAGGAGGAGGAGGAGAAGGCAGAGGAGGAGGAAAGAGTAGGGCTTGTGAGCCGGGTAGATGTAAGAGTGACGAGAGATCAGAAGCTGGAGGAGTGTAGGCTCAGGAGTTAGAGTTGTTACGTGCACGATAGGATGCCTTTATGGGATGCTTAGTATGCGTTTTATCTCTTGATGTAGGTTATCCCACTTTACGTGATCCACCCTTGTCTGCTGATTTTTGCTCCTCTCCGGTTTTTACGGATGTCAGCACTTCGGAGTGGACTTTGACTTCCTTTTACAGCTGCTTTGCGTAGTTTTTGGGATACCGAATTCAGGATTCAGGTAGGTACTTCCTGTCTTATTTCGTCGTCACAGGACGGATTGGAGGGGATGAGTCGGCCGGGCGGAGGTGAGGCAGGCAGTGGTAGTGCGGTCCGGCTGGCTTCGTAGAGTGATAGATAGGTTGGCGCTGCTCCTGCACAGCGTCCTTCATCTGTTTACGTCCTCCTCTTTCGGAGCGGGAGGGGACACCGGAGGAGAGGGGCTATGCCGTGATAGTACGGAGGCTTAAGACTACGGACGGAGACTGGCGAGGTGAGGAGGGGAGGATGGCGCTGCCGGTCGGCGGACACCACAATCAAAAACAGTGCAAACCACAAAGCTGCGGGTCGTGAGGGCAGCCGGCTTTACTGGATCTGCAAGGCCGGCGGCGGCGGTGTAGCGGGACGCGCACCGTATGAGGACGGCGGGGCGGATGCGTCGTATGTGTGAGGAGAGGAGGATGGAGGAGTGAGGAGGAGGAGGAGGAGGGGCAAAGGACGGCGCTGGATGAGGCGGAGGGGAGGAGGATGTCATGCGGACTGTCGGGGGCCGTGGACGCGAAGGCTCGGTCGTTAGGATGAGGCCGTCGGTTCCGTCGATGTCCGTTCGACTGGTGAGGAATGAGGCAGATGGTTTTACGTCGCGGAGATGTCTGTTTCAGTGTGATGCGTGCGTAGATTGTAGCGCCAGGTCCTGTTCTGGTGAGGGGCGAAGATGCAGGCGGTATGCGGAGCCTTGAGGGCGGAGAGTGTTGAGGAAGGGGAGTGAGGAGGCGGTCGCGGCGAAGGAGAGGCGGAGGAGGTAGTGCGGAGGCGGAGGCGTCGGGAGGGGTAGGCTTCACGGACTCTGAAATACGGAGGAAGAGGAGGAGAGGGGGCGGAATAGGCGGAGGCGGGGAGGCGGGCGCTCGGGAGAGGCGATGAGTAGGATGTAGCGGGAGGAGGCGGAGGAAGCGGAGGAGAGGAGTGCGGAGGGACGGAGGATGAGGCGACGGCGGGGTAGGCGGGCGAGAGGATGGAGGAAAGTGAGGAGGAGAGGAGGGGAAGGAGGGTAGAGCCGGTCACAGGAGGAGGAGTCCTGTAGGTAGGGCGTCGGAGGTATAAGGAGGAGGATGTAGTGGAGGATGCAAAGTTCGAGGAGGAGGGAGTTTAGGAGGGTATTTAAGTTCTTTCTCTGACGAACTTGGATTGTATGGAGCGGTTAGTGATTCGTCTCGTCGATTGACTTTCAGT